>OMOV01109081.1:0-10027 GCA_900312565.1 Beryx splendens | reverse complement strand
GTAATTTACAAGTCTGGTTAGATTATAAATGCAATTAAGCATGCTTTATTAACCTGACCCATCCACCAGATCCATAATCAATATAATACTACCAAAACATCAATATATAGCCTATCCATTAAGCTTAGCAATGTTGGTGAGTCAGACAATGGGTTTTGGTGAAGGCTACGTTACTAGGGATGCAATCATATTGATCTGTATTGATATTAGTAAGCCGTTTTTAATTAGCCTACTTGTGTCAGATAATGGGCTATGGATACAAATCAATCAATCTCCATCAATGTTATGACCTATGCCTTGTCCTATCTTCTTTAACAGACACATTTTCAGAACAGTAGCAGGAACAGCCGAAATCTTTTATGGTTAAGAAGCACCTGTATGACAAAATACATGTAGAAACACTTTTATTTGGGAAACAAAAAGTGACAGAATGTTCTACCCCATTAACATACAATTAACATGAGAAGGACAATATGGTACTCACATATACTGGCATAAACAGCCAATGTTATAGTAATTTATCTTACCAATCAGAAATCAACCATCGTAAACAATAATATAGCCTAAATAGGCCTACATAATATGATTAGCTTAGTTAACTAATAAATACATTTTCCCACCCATAACCACGTTTACAGGCTTTTGTCTCTAATTTAAAACGCATGAAATTACAGAGAATTTAAGAGAACGTAACTTATCCTAAAACCAAATTGATTGCTAACGTTAGCTAGTTTAACGTTACTGTTTTGCTCTATGAATCTGTTTCCGTACAAAGGATAACATAGTCAGATTAAATATATAAATTTGTTCAAGTGGAATTAAACTGAAATGCTCTAAAACATATTGCTAACTCGATTCACGTGATAAAAAGATAAGTAGCAAAACTAATACTGATTTTGAAGTTATTACCACTAAAAGCAGCAGCTGAAACACTGCTTCCCCTTGGCGATGCAGTTGCTATTGCTCCGGCTGTTTGAGGGTCACCATGATCCGCCATTGCTGTAAAATAATTGGCCTGATGAAGTGAATGGAGGTGACGCAACTCTTTCTCTCAATGGCTCTGGTTTTCAGTATAGATTGACATATTGAAATTGATCTTTACTACTACTTGTGCTTTTACAGTTCCATTAATTTCAACTGCTACATATAGACAAGATACAGCAGTCACTAACAATATGTCCAGTAACCATAAACCATAAATAACCATCAACCATAAACATTGCATGTCTCCAGTAAGCAAAAATTGGTTGGAACAAGAAGTGTGTTTTAGAACTCCTTTTCAATGTACTGTGCATCCCACACACATGAAAATCTGGAGTAAGAAAACAGAAGAGAAAAAAAGCAAAGCAGAATAAAACCACAGGGATTTTCAGCCGTGTGACTCTGCAGTTATCATAGTTCATGCTACACCCTGCCTGCAAGGGATCAAGCTCTCATGCTCTGCCTCTCCCTACATGCTGATCACTTTAGAAGTCGTTATGAGCATGCCTGTGTCTATCCCCTTTGCCCCTGAATAACTGAACTGCCCCGGCCTGGCCCTTGCCCTGACCTCCCTCGTCTCCCCCACCCCCTCTTAACCAATGGCCCCAGGACGGCGCTTTGGACCTCACTGGGCACTGCGCAGAGGGGCTTGCGATTTCCTGCCCCCACACACTAAATCTATCATTGCCCCAGGCCCGGAGACCAGGAATAACAACATTTAAAACCATGCTTGAGTGTTTAAGCATGCCCCCGGTAGCTGTGGTCATGGTATCTGACGGATTCTGCAAAGCCCCAATTCATTTAACCAAAAAAAAAAAAAGGTTCACGGTTCACTCTTTGCCTTAAGTTTCACACTAGCTAGCTTCCAACACTGAACAAATGCCTAAGGGAATACAATACGAACGGCCAAGTGGCTCAAATGCCAACCATTTGGGATATGCAAAAGTCGTGACTGGGTTGAGTTGCTCCAGGAATTACGCTTTCACAGTGTCCCAGTGGGGAAGCCGTGTTTCATACGTGAGGACAGTTGAGCAACAGATGAAACCCGTGTTAACGACACCATAACCACTTCCTAAGTGCCAGCACCTGAAACAGTCAGCAAGGAACATTCAGACCTGGCTTGTCAAATGTGTTTTGTTTTTTTTCTTTCCCACAGTGACAGCTTGCACTATAGCAAGTTTAGCTGCTTTCAATTTATATTCTTAATTGAATTCGTTTGGGTAATAATTGAAAATGTAATGGCAGATTGCATACTTGCTGGCGCTTACATGTGATAGAAATGTATAACATTAATTGTCAATATAAAATAAAAATGAGCGTAACCATTCCATAGTTTAACACTGGGACACTGTGGGACTGCAGATGTCAGGCTTAGGAGAGAGAATGAACCAACGCCATAGTGCTCACAGCAGCTTTGTGGTTCTCTCTTTCCAGCTGTCAGCCACCAGCATTAATCCGAAATTTAATTAGCAGCCTGTAGCACAAAATTGATCAGATGGCATCAAGCGAGGTTTTGAAATATCGACTCTGACTAGTGGTAGCTTGCACACATGGCATTGCAATGCTACAGTGTCGGGTTTGCAAGGTATTTAGATAGCTCTGCAAATGATTGATTCACAGTGAGAGTCTCCATTTGCTCCGTTGCCAGGCATGTGCATGTACAGTATGTACCGTAATATATGTGGTTAATGTGGGCAGATATTCCAGTCTCTGTGTAGACTAAGTTGATGAGCCCTGTCTCCTTCTGTGGCTTTTGTAATCTGCGCTCACCAGACGTGTGATGTAGATGTTTTGCTGTCTAAATTCTCTAGTTCTACGCCTAAGAAGAAGGTGTGACAATTCATTATACTGTATATTACTTCAATGGTTCCCCTGTGTTTCTATTTCTTTATTCATTTTTGTGTTGGATCATATTGGTGTAAGTGTTGGCTAGTGCTGTTTCATAGTCAGTCTAAATGTTTTGAACCTAGATAAATGGATACATTATGAATTTTGCATCTGCTGAAAAGAATAGATCAGATATGTTTTTTGAGATCATAATCTACAAGACTTTGCTGTCACTGACAAAGTATTTGAATTCCGCGTCTCGACCACGAGCTGCATTTTCACATTCATTCTTAAGCCCTGGTTAGATAGACATATTGGTTGATGGCAGACCTGCGTATATATGAATTGACACAGCTGGTCTCTCAACCCCCCTTCAACCCCAGCTTCATGATTTCATCAGCGCGGCGACTGGAAAAAGGGAGACAGAGGTTTGGAATCTGTAGAAACCATTAACGTAAAGGCATCTCCATCCCCTCTCCTGACTGGCTGCTGCATGGCTCCTGTGTTCCTTTAAAAAGCAGCCTTGGGCACCACCATGATCCATAAAGATCAGTCCTGCAGCTTGAGGCCAGATGATATATAACTCTGATTACTTCACTACTGGCCGACAGGGCTGGCTGGCAGACTGGATGGATAGATGGGTCCTTAAAAAAAGGCAGTGTGTTCGAAAAACAGCCTCAGTGTGAATTAAATATATGTTGGCTGGATTGGTGCATATGTATACTTTATGTGTATAAGATGTTTTTTAGGCTGTATATGTGTGCACATAAAGTATATATGAATATGTAAGTGTACGTGTGTGTGTCTCCTTTCCAGACATCCATCTGTCTGGGGGATGAATACACTTCTGTCTGCTGAGGATTACCAAGGTTTTGATAATAATAACAATAATGAAAATAATAATACTAATAATAATGTGTAGCACACAATAATATGTAGAAACAAAGTTTCAAAGTACTTTATAACGAATAAAACAGCGAGAAAAAAGTTACAAAAAATGCAATCATAGAGTAGCAGAGGCAAAAAAGAAACAGCAAAAAGCAGTACTATAATGTAACTATAATGTTAGCAGTTAAAAGTAACTATAATGTTAGCAGTTAAAAGTAACTATAATGTTAGCAGTTAAAAGTAAGTCTATAAAAATGAGTTTTCAGTTGTGTCTTAAAAGAAGATAGAGTTAGCTACTCCAATTTCCTCAGGTAAGTTGTTCCAACATTTAGAGGCCCTGATGGCAAATGAATTCAGTCTAGACTTGAGAACAGTCAAGAGAGCTTGCTTGCTTTAAGAAGACTAAGAGTCTTAACAGGCCTGTGACATAGAATTTTTATGACTGTGACAAGAATACAGGACGTTCCAGTAGTCATTACAAGATTAAATAAAAGCACAAATAACTTTTTCCAAGTCAGAAAAGGATAGAAATTGCCTATGTTTTTAGTTCATTTCTTAACTAAACAACTCTTTGGACTCAAGTTCAGACCAGAATCAAAAATGACTGGTTTCTTGTGGTCGGTTTGATATTGTTTGTCAAATTGTCAAAGATTTTCATGAATTTTACAAGTAGCATTTGGTGGGCCAAATATAACACTAGCTGCTAGCAGATGTATTAGAAAATTACCTCAGATTTATCATTAAGCTGAAAAAAAAGCTTTGAGATATACAACATTTAATATCAGCTACAGGCAAATACAGCCTTGCATCATCAGCATAGCAATGAAAACAAATATTGTGTCCATGAATTATATGACCAAGTGGGAGCACATAGAGAACAAAATGGGGCCCAGAATGGAGCCTTGAGGTACTCCACAATTTGTCCAGAGGAGGATATGGAATTACCCATCCCAATGGAGAACCGTCTATCTGAGAGATATGATATAAAACAAGTGAGAGCTGTGTCTGTAATTCTAACAAAGAGGATCTATCAGGATGTTATGATAAACTGTGTCAAAAGCAGCGCTACGGTCAAGCAGAACTGGAATGGACCATTCACCAGCGTCTGCTGCTAGAAGATCATTTGTAACTCAAAGTAAAGCAGTTTCTGTGTTATGTTTAGAACCAGATTTCCAGATAGGAATTTTTTCACATAAATCATTTCTGTTCATGTGGTCAGTTAAGGTTTGGAAATGGGTCTATAATAACTTAGAATGGAAGGGTCCAGACGAGGCTTTTTAAGAAGAGGCTGGAGAAGTGCACATTTGAAATAAGAAGGTGCACAGCTGCTTGCCAATGAGCTGTTTATAATTGAAAGAATATTAGGACACGCAGTAACACTGACCTCTTTAAAGAGTTGGGTTGGTATTATATCCAGGGAACACAAGATGAGACACAGTGTGGAAAAGTGTTTCAGCTTACATTTGCTTGAAGGCACTTAGGGAAGCTGGTGGAAAACCCCGGTGAGGAGGTGGTGTCTGATATCTTCTATTTCAATTCTTTGGTAAATAAATAAATAAATCAAAAACTCACATTCCTAAGGAGAATTATCCATATTATTAGCCAGTGAAGCATTTACTATTTGATCAATATGATATGGTATAAATTAGAACTGTAGGATGACGGTGGCTTTCGATAATAGGAATAGAGAGGAACTTTTCTCTGGCATCCATAACTGTGGTGTTAATCCATTCCTTCATACGTACACTAAAAACATTTAGTTGCTATCTGCACTTATCTTTTAATAGCACACATGTGTGTTCATCTAACCAAGGAAAACTGTTGGATTTTTTTGTTGTTGGTTTTAACGGGAGCAGCTATATCTGATGTAGTCGATGGAATTGAAATTCTTCACTGGATTTTCGGAATGATAGAATCAGTACCCAGTTGATTAACAAAGTTTTCAAATTTCCTTGCAGTGGAACAGTTATTGTTCTGGAAATTCAGGGATGAAATCGTTTATTGTATTTTGGAGGTCGATACACCAACAAACCTACAATAAGCTGTTTATTATTAAAGTCTAGTCAAGTCAATTTTATTTTTATAGCACATTTCATACACAGGTAAGCTCAATGTGCTTCACATTAAAAGACAAAAATAGTGACAAAGAGATAGAAGGAAAGAAATACAATACACATAACATAAAATACTCTAAAATAAAATACCCATTCAGCAACACATACAACACACACACACATTCATAAAATACAGCTTGTCATAACCGCTGTCCTACCCCTGCAGCAGCACTCACCCACACACAGACCACAGCAGAACCACTCAAAGGCACACACACACCATCAAAGGCCCGAGAAAAGGTTTTTAAAGGTAAACATTATGGACTCAAAAGATAAGAAACCCACAAATATCTCAGGGTGACATTTAAAGTTAATCCCATGGATGACCGCCTCCATGAGTCTCTCACTGCCCATGCCTCCACCTTGGTTATTGAGTCTGGGTATGGTAGTCAGAGAAATTAGGATGCGCTCCTAAAGTTTGTTTCCACCCCATTTTAAAACCGGCACATGGCCCGAAGTTGCGGCGCTCTTACCTATCTGAAAGTCGGCGAAGGGTACGCGTGCAAGCGTGGAGAGCGGTGACGGGTAGATAAACAATGAGGTTGCTCACAAGACACAAGACTTGTTCAGTGATCTAACACTGAGGAGACCAAACTTGACATAAAGGGCCAAAGCTTGATCTAAATGACTGTGATTACATGGACATGATTATGGGCAACAGACGGCATGTGTACCTTAGGTTGTTTTAGACAAAGGCGTTCACATGCTGAGCACATCTTGGTGAATCACAAACAGGGGTTTAAAAGGGCCAGAGACTGAGTCAGAGTGTGAGTTTACTCTCCTGCTCGCCTGTCTGTCTCCCTGATTTGATTTGTGTCTCCTTGCGCCGGAGCCAGGTGTTTTTTTTCCACACTTCCAGGGCCGTGCTGTAGCCTTTGTGGATGGAGGCTGCTTTATCCCATTCATGACATTTATAAAGGAGAGGCGCATGTACTGATCAAGGATGAGCTACAGCGTATTCTTCTTGGCTGGAATAGAAATCACCCAGTGGATCAAAAGGCTCCAGTATAAATTTATTACCTGAGTATTCAATCACAACATACAAACTGACAAATGACATTGCTTCCACTCAATGCTGTCCACAGTATGTATACCTATGTAGTGTATATGCTCCTGACATCCTTATGAGCTCATCCCTACGATTGATTACCCAATTAAGAAAAAATTGTATCAACAGCTGAAGACAGTGAACAATGTATTTTTCCGTATGACAGATTACTTTGCAATTTATCCTTTATAAGTGAAAACACAGCCTGCCCTTTCAAACATTACAAGCACTGATTTTTCAATATGAATGCCTATTTATACAATCTCATAGTTTGACTATGCATGAGACCCCAGATCAATGATCCTCAAATGTGTGATGTTCATCGTATGAAGTATTCTCTAGCTATAGCCTGAACATTTTGAAATGTGTTTCATTATCTATCAAGATGTCACTCGGTGTTGCCCCAGACAGTCTCTGAAACTGTTTACGAGCAGCAGTTACATAATAGAGCTGTGCTTATTGATAGGAAGTGGTAAAAGTGGACTAGGTGTTGCTCAAGATGGCGTGATCCTCATGAACAGGAAATTAAAGAGACAAAGGAAAGGCTGGCTCAGGTTGTTCCCTTTCTCTCCATAGCTATGTGATTCCAGCTTTTGATTAAAACTCGCTTGAATGGGGCCTTGAAGGTGAGGAGGTGACGCAATAGACGGAGGGGGGATAGTGGTATAGTGTGCATTAACTGGGATTGAACACAGTTTGGTGCACCATGGCTGTAAGAGCACCAATATTACATTTTCAGAGAGAACGACAAGAAATAACGAAGAATTTTATCTTGCTTTATCTTGTCAGAATTAAAACTTTGTCAGTGCTTGTGTTGAAAATAATACATTTACAATGAAATCAATTCTCATTCTTTAGCAACACTAAATGGTTTGGTTTCAGTAAAACTGGTATGATGAGCCCTATACTTTACTTTTGAGGTGTCTCTCTCTGCATTAAAGTAAAGCAGCTATGTGCAGCCTGCCTCTCCACAGCAGACAGGTTGGGGTTTGGGTTGGGATTGGGGTGGGAGGTATTCTGTCCGGAGTCTGATGAATGGCTGCTTGTGCAAACCTGGGTGGGAAGGGCCAATATGGAGGAACTCGGATTGGCCTTTTTACCTCGGCAACCCCATCGGCTGGTAATTGGCACCATATGTCAAGCAGACAGACCTCTCTATAGTGTGCACGTCTCAGTTCGGTCCTCGGCCATATTAGCCCACAGAAAGGTCGGCCCTCAACATTTGCCCGCCTCCGCTCAAAGACTGCAAAAATGCTGCTCTCTCCCTGTCCTTCCTTGTAGCCTTGTTAAGTTTCTTTACAGATGAGTCATATTTCATGAATTTTCATTGGGATCTTTTGAAAAATAGATAAGTATGTTAAATGTATTCTTAAATACATCACTAGAACAAGAAATCTCACATAATTCAGTGCAAAATCTGAAAATAAGATTAACTTTGTATTTTATAAAACATTTTTATTCTGTTAGTAGTCATCAGTAAAGTGAATTTTATTGAAATTAGAGAGGCCAGTTAAATGTAAAATGTGTAATATTTCTGCTTCTGAATGGTAGTGAGTGAACAGCCACGAGGGGGCCGAGGCTGTGTTTTTGCTTTTGTTTGAAGGCCCTCCTTCCACGTCGAGGTCAGTTCAAAAATCTGGCAATTTGTTTTTGCCTTGCTTATCTGCCAAAAACACACGTCGGAAAATATAATTTGAGACTTTATCAGTAATCGGTAGGTTGCTCTGGTACATTCGACATGTATAATCCTCCAAACAGCTTGAATTTTAACAAAGCGGCTCCACCCAGCGTAGTTCCAGCCCCCGGCTTAATACAGAAACTTGTCTTAATCTTGAGTGTGCCGTGCTCAAATCCTTGTCTGTATAGGTGGATGTTGGAAAGATCTGAGCTGGACACATGTTGTTTTGAAGTCATGCAGAAATTTAATGATGCTTTAGAGGAATCCATTACTTTTTCCGGCTGTATCCACACACACAACCAGCACTGTTGCTAGGAGTTCTGTGGCTGTGTGTCAAGACATCGGCGCAAGGGAGCTTGGACTGTTCTGCTCATATGCGCGTGAACACCATGTTCTTCCCTTGGTGGCAAGATATATTGTGTACATGCTTAAGATACTTGGATAGCCAACAGATTTGGTTTGGTCAGTTTCATGCACATGAAAAAATGCATGATGCCACAAGGGTGAGTTTTCTTCTGAAATTTAAGAGGAAATTAAACTTTTTGGAAAGAAATTCTTACATAAACTAAGTCTGTGCTTAGCCTGTGCCTGCGCCTTCAGCAGTTGCTTTGTCACATCTGCCCTTAATACAAGCGAGCTTAAACCCTTAAGATTTGATGCGACTCGCACACACATGCATTGCAACACTCAGGCGTTATTTTTCCAAACCACCAAATCCAGTTATAAAATTGAAGAATCCGGGCTATTGCATCAGATCGAGAGCAAGAACACCGTCTCAGATTGACTCTACTGCAACCATTTCTCTAATACCTGTATTGAAGAGGTGCAGATAAGGGCTTTTTCCATTCGCGTCTTCAGCATAAGCGATCTCTTCTCTCCTGAGTGTTTGTGGAGCGATAAAATACTTTTCTCCTCTTCTCTCACTTCCACATTGTCCTCACGCGGAGCGCTGTTCAGCCAGCCAGCATTCCTGGACTCCCTCAACAATGGTATGTGGTCCATGTTTGGCCAGCCTCCCACCTTGCACAGGACATAGCAGAGCTGAGGACATTCATAATCACACCTCAACGGCTGGCAGAGTTATGGCTTTCACCTTTGACATTGAACAAGGACTGACCAGTCACCTCCTTTGTTCAGAAAGGCCAGGCTAGATGTAGAGGATGCCGCAGTTCCCACCGTTTCCCTGTCCGCACCTCGGACTCACCAAAACCAAGTCTTTCATTTCATCAAGGGGTCAAACTCAGGAGTCAGTTTTTTTTATCCGTTGCTTGACTGAATATGTATGCAAATTTGTCCATCTGCGGAAATACGATATACAACTTTCAGTCAAAAGTCAAGCATGTCAATACGTGTAGGAAATTGTTGTGCATGCAGCTTGTCAGGGGTAGGGGTGGAGGTGGGGGGGGATGCTGTGAAAACAAGTATGATTATCAGCATGCTACAGAACAGACCCCGAACCTTTAAAAATGCAAATCCTCTCGTATGCGCTGC
>OMOV01108991.1:6131-16509 GCA_900312565.1 Beryx splendens | reverse complement strand
CATGCAGCCTATCCCTGGAATCAGGAACATTTCCTGCATGGGGTCATGTGTGAATGGGAGCAGGGATTGATATTCAGGGAAATCTGTACAGCCAATTTCCCACCTCAACACCTAGTAACATCTCAATGAAAGTGCCGGTACGACTGTGTTGTGAATGAAAGCAGTAACATTGCGGGGAAGGGCATGTAAAGATTTAGCCTACGTCTGTCTGATGAAAGACGCTTTCACGTGGTGCAAACGAACCAATCACAAGACTCCGCTGATGACGTATTTGAATTACGGTAGTCTTGCCTCACGGGTGATTTGATCACTTAAGCAATACACGTTCTTTTGTTTACAAAGCTCCTTTTTCAAGAATGGCTGGAAACTGGACAGATTGGGACATAAGAGAGAGAGAGAGAGCTCCTCTCAGTCGGCGCAGAGGGTGAAACTGATCAGGCAGCTGCCATCTGCTGGACTGTCCCTTGCCCCATCTATTCCGGCATTACCATGGCATGTGTGAAAAGGCGTAAGTCGGAAATGTTCCTGAATGTAGCTGCATGTGTTAATCGTGAAAATGAAAGGTTATCCCATCTATCTGTCTGTCTGTCTGTCTGTCTGTCTGTCTGTCTACCTATCTATCTATCTATCTATCTATCTATCTATCTATCTATCTATCTATCTATCTATCTATCACACCATCTAAAGTGGAAACCTCATCAATCAATCATAGTTGACAAATTTCTAAGCAACATGGTCACTTTGTCCCACTTTGACCAAAAGTTTGCCCGACCAAAAGCTTAGCCTAATAAGACACACAACTCCTATTTAGAAATGTTAGTGCTATTTAGAAGCAATAAGCATGGTAAGGTCACATGATGCTTCAAAATGGCCGCCGCCTGACTTGCTTGCTCTGCCAAGCTCCAAGAGATCAACATCCACTCTAAAAGCTGTTAAGATGAGTCATCTATGTGTCCTGGACAAACCCTGTGTCTTCCCAAACTGATCCAGCATGGATTCAAGACATAACAAAATCAGCCTGAAAATTTATGATGATACTCAAAACTCAACTTCTTTCAGTCAGGGATCAGAGACTGGATTAACTCCTCTCAGTAGCAGAATTTATAACCATTAATACTGAAAACCGAAGTGTCATATGGCGATTTAGAGTTTGAAGAATAGCCTAAAAAGACAGGCTTCAGACTTTGGCCATGAAGTCATTGGCAGGTCAAATACATCTGCTATTTTAGTGTGATTATAATAGATGAGCGAGTTTTGGCCATCTTGATTTGGTAACAGCTTTTGGGCTTTCTTTTTACCGTGGAAAGATGACAGCAGACATGACAGCTGCTCCCAACTAATTTTATATTTGCCCCATTAGTTCTTGAGACACTATCCTTCAGACTAAAATGCCAATGAGGGTTTCGAAATGTATCACACTTCCCAACAATGTAGATACTAGGAAAGGGAATGGTAAAATGCCTGTGATTTGCAATGACCCATAGCCTATAACCAGATGGTAGCAGCACTAATCTTTGTTCAATATTTCAACCTTGTACCAACCCAATTCATTTTAACACAAATGAAACCCTAAAAATGATGTTCATTATGTTTGATTAACTCTAACATGCCTAACAAATAAAAGGCTGTACTGTTATCTGTATTTGTGATTAGATTCTGTCGTGTGGTAGTAGCCTATAAAACCAAAACACCATATAGTAGGCCTATAAACATGTTAATTGTATTTGAGTTAATAAATAACTGAATAGTGTTTTGTAGTTGTGGTCTGTTTATGAGCCATGACATTTTCATAGCCTACTGCATTTTTGCATCTCACTGCAGCAGCTTGAAGGATTGATTTTATTAATATTTCAGAACAGTCCAATAAGTATTTGTGAAGTCCAATAAGTATTTGTGAACAACTGTCATCAAAAATTGGGAACCAGAGACCCAAAGACTAACCTTTGATGTCATATCGATGACTGTCATAGCACCCGGGGTGATTTTACAGGGATATTGACACACTTGTTGGTTCATGTTAGCATTGCTGTGGAATAAAACTCATTTGGATGTGTTCCCTCAATTAACATGTTGGCTCTTGATGCGGAGGGAAAGTGACAACTATTGCCCCTGCAGGTCGCTTTCATCCCTGACATTAAATCCACATCCCCATTTTCCCATTGAAAAATACGTGCCAAAGTATTTCTCATGAACAGAACGGGAATATTATGACAAGTCGTTTTGAAATTTCGTCTTTAGCAGTAAGCAAGTAATTACTGTTAATAAAGCAAGCTTGTTTTATATGGAAATCGGGGGAACCATGCCTCCATACATGCCATGCCTAACTCTGTGGACTTTGAACGCAGACACCAGCAGAGGGCGACTGTAATGTTCGGTCAATCTGATTTGACGAGTAAATCCATGATTTTGTCCCTTGCAGCACACCGTAGAGACACTGCGTATGGAGTTATTCCCTCTTTCCCAGCAGAGTGCATTCATTCCGACAGAAGGCGAAAGTAATTTACAGTGGAGCTCTTGGTCATTATAATATCTTTGTTTTATAAGCATTGGGAACACGTGATAGACAGGGCTCATCAGCGACAAAACACCAACAGAGGAGCGTTTCCGTTCCGTTTAGACCACAAATAGACAGGACGACGACCGCGGATCGAAGTTAACGCCATCTGACATTTGATAGCTAAGATCCCTGGCTCACAAGATCCCATAGCTAGCTAGCTAACTAGCTAATTCACCTGTTCTGGGGAGTTGTTCGCTCACTGGGCTACGGTAAGTGATGGTGCAGTTAACTAGGTCAAGTTCATTAGTAACAGCCAGCTAAGCTACCTAATTTCAGCTAATGGTAGTTAGCGTTAAGGGTTTTGATGTTAGCGTTAACGTCGTGACAGAGCAACTTAATTATTGGGAACACTAACGTCAGCTCAGTCGTTTACACTCAGTTATCTCTAGTCAACTCCTAATAAGAGATATGAGTAAACGTAACGTCAGTTAACTTTTAGCTAACGTTACCTTACGACAGAGTCTCGTCGTCAGTCAGAGAGATTGGTGACCCCGTTTTAACAGGCCGTTGTCTTTCAATTCCTGGGTTGTATTTAATAAGGTCAAGTCCCCAAATTATGCAAAAGTGGGCTTTTAACTTGACAATTCCAATTTTGACAGTTTGAAGTTAAGTATTGGCTACATATTACTATCTTTTGAAGCCTCTTCTTAGGCTGAATACTGAGGGCGAAGTAGGTCAAGTTAGCCTTAAATAAAGCACATCTGAGGGAATAGCAGCTCCTTAACTGCTCTCGCCAAGTTGAAAACTTGTTGAAATGACCATTCAGTCACTATCAGCCAATTACAATAACTTAGCCCTCAAATCCGTTTTGTGTCACAAATAAAATGTTTTGAAATATCTCAAAGTGCTGGCTTAGCTAATGATGCTGATATGTATACCACCAAGATGTAAAGTTATATGCCTAAATTGTGCTGTGCATGTGATTGTGGGTTGTTTAGACAGGGTATCATAGTGTAACCTAAGCTAATTGGAACTATTTTGTTTTAGAAGGAATGGAGAAAGCCAAACAAGATGCATTCGACAATGCAAGACTTCAAATGATCAAAGATGGCTATGAGAGGGCCTTTGACTGCATCAACAAGGCACTGACTGCAGATGAAGCTGGAGACAAGGCACAGGCCCTAGAGCACTACAAACAGGGGCGACAGCACCTTATCAGGGCCGTCAGCGTGCCGTCGCAGGGAGAGGAGTGCGTCGGCAGCTCCTGGCAGTCAGCCAGACAGATGCAGCAGAAGATGCAGGAGACCCTTAATAACATCACCACTCGCCTAGCTATATTAGAGACCAGCTCGGACCTTGGATCTGGACCTGCGTTACGCTCCAGCGGGGCGTCCGGGCCTAGTGATGCAGGCATGTCCTCAGAAACCCTTTACCCCAAGCTCCCCACCAAAGAGAAGGCAGGGAAGCCAGCTCCACCAAAGTTGCTTTTTACTAATGGCCACTCAGCAGGAGCTGTAGGGCGCATGCCTGCCCTCAACACTGTGGGTCTACCTCTTTCACCTACAAGACAGCCTGCGGTTGTGAGCGAGCAGCCTCCTGCGTACTCTGCTCAGGCAGCTGACGGCCACCTGTCTATCTCCTATGGAACGGACGCAGGGGAGCTGTCGTTGGTAAGCGATGAGTTCTACAGCCATACGTCCAACTCCTCGCCGTCTCCTCAGAGCTTGGGCGAAGAGGGAGAGGAGCTGCTGCTTCTCCCACATGGGGTGCAGATATTCTTTGTCACGCCTGACGGTCAAGTGAGCGCTCCCTCTTACCCAGGCTACCTGCGGCTGGTGAGGTTTACTAGCGAGCGTTCGGAGAGAATACCCGACCGACCGCCAGCGTTTCTGCAGGTAAGAGAACAACGGGGAGGGCTTTAAAAACGCAACAGAATGATGGTGTTTCAGCACACTAAAACGTCCTCTGGTGCAGTTTATATTGCTTGAAAGGGCTAGCCAAGCCACCCTCATAGACAGGGATGTAATAGTCCAGCTGATGCAATCGGTGCTAGAGGAATGTCATCACTGCACTGTCACCAGACCTCCTCGGTCGCTCCTGCGCCCTTTAACCTGGTTTTGTAAGATGTTTGCTCGGCTCATCAGACCCCTTCCACTGCGAGTCTTCAGAGGGAGGAGATAGGCTTGTTAATGATCTCTATCCATTGCCCTGTGGACTGGATCATGTGAGGGTTGACTCAGTGTGCCCCTAATCCCTAGGGATTTTTGGTCATTATGTCATCCTGGGAAAAACCAAAATGGCATTCCTTATGGGCAGGCTGGCAGCTAGGGTCGTGTGAAGACATTTCTGAAGACTAAAATTGCCAACTAATAATCTGTGTCACCAGGAAAGCCTTACCCTTGCATGCTTTTGTCTCTTGCCATAGATATTAAACTTTTACACAACTTGGCACTCCTCTTTGAACGACGCTACAGATAACACACCACTGATTCTTCCAGTCAGCAAGGATTAGTCTGAGAGGCACATCGGATGTCTCTGTTCTCCCAACCCCTGATGTCCTTGAGTCTATAAAAGGCACCAAGACAAATTAGCCTGCACAGAGCTAGGTTTCTGCTCAGGCAGTGTACAAACCAGTAGGCCTTTGAGCCACTGGCATGCTTTGTAGATGTGGAGGTGATGTGTAAGCACTAACTAAAACAGGGGTTAAGATAAGGGATGATATGAGGCTATGTGAGATCAGCAGATTAGGTGTTGTTTTTAGACCAATTCAGTGAGTTATCCAGGTCATTTTGAGCTGTTTTGAGGTCTTCCCAGTCGGCAAAGTTGTGATTTGCAGGTAGCCACTGTCTTGCTCTGTTAAATAAACAGCCAATCCACTGAAACTATAGGATCATGAGGTTGAAATTTGATTCCTCCTTGGGAAAGTTCCCATGTACCAAACAAACCTAGGATTGCCCCGTTGCCAGTGGGTGACATCAACGATTCACATCCACAATGCAAGTAATTATCTTAACCTTTCTTAGGCCGTCATGCCCCTTAATCCTGTTAGACGTGCAGCAGTCAGAGGGAGAGAAAGCGTCCTCTGGTTTGGCTTCCCTCAGACAGTTCACTGTGTTGCATTAACCAGCGCTATCATTAGAAATGTCAGGCCAGTCATGTTCAAGGTTATCTTTGAAATGGCCCTGGACCTTAGCAAGTTGTCTCTGCAGAGCTCTCCTCCTCTAACGCGTGTGACTTCCCTGCAAATGCAGCCATCATCATACATCACTGAATGGCAGGGCATATGTTTTAGGAATAAAAAACATTTACAGTTGAGTCAGGACGTATTTAGCAATTGATTTACTTGTGTCATACATCTGCCTTCTCATTAGCGCTGAAATGATTAGTCAATTAGTTGATCAACATAAAAATAATTGAGTATATATATGTGTATTTATCGAATTGTTTTAGTCATTTATCAAGTAAAAACACCAACCATTTGCTAGTTACAGCTTCACAATGCTTGCTTTTCTCAAGTTCATATCATTATAAAATGAATACTTTGGGTGAAAGTAAGCGATTGTCAGACATCACTTTTGCCTCTGGTGACTTGTGATGGCCATTTGTTATTATTTTATAGACTAAATTGAGTATTCAGTTCATCTAAAAAATTTTTTTTTTTTAAAAATCGATAACAAAAAGAGTTGTTAGTCGCAGCTGTATACTACTCATTATGACATATTTCTAGCTATGCGTTTTATTTTCTATGTTTTTCTTTTGACTCCTCCTTCTGCCAGGTGTGTGACTGGTTGTACCCTCTCATGGCCATGGACTCTCCGGTGTTGCTGTGTAACACCGGGGTGTTTATGTTCCCCGACATGATGGCTCCGGCTCCAGGCTACTATGTGGGAGTGGTTCTGTCTTCCGAGCTGCCTGCTGCAGACAGGCAGCTGTTCCAGGACCTGCTGTCCCAGATGACAGACCTCAGGGTTCAGGTGAGCGCTGTGCAATCACTGCTGCGACAGCCTGAGACGCGTATCTGGCATGCTTGTGGGAACGAATGCCAGTGTGGCTTATGAGGTTTTGTTTGTAGCAGTTACTTGTAACTTAATGCTACGTATTTTTTTTGTACTAGTTTTCTCACTGACCACCTCATGATCCAGCATGCTCAGATAAATTGCCTTCTCAAATGGATTTCTATTGAGGACCAAATTGTTTTTTCACAAAGCATTGTTAGAAAACACCTTTTCACAAACCCACTTGTGCCTTTGGGGTGGGGCATAGAGCTATTCTAGGGGAGTGAGACTGAAGTGGGTCAGCTCTGCCCCTGTTGGTAGTTTCAGGCATGTGATAATGACCTCATCTTGGTTTTTGATGAACCTGTCACTTGTTAAAGTGGAATAGCACTGATAATCAGAGTTTATTCTTTGAAATCTGATCAATTCATTAAGTCTGATTGGTTCATACTATTAATGCAACGCTACAGTACCTAGTCATCAACTGTTTTATGTTACCGTTGCTGCTTAGTCAACTCTTACAGGCCTTGAACTGGGTGGATTTGAAGGACTTCTCAGTGTTTTGGTCCGGCATAACCTGTTTACTTCCAAGCTGGCACGCCTCTCAGAGTAACCCCTTGCCTCAGCATTGCAGGGATTTGAAACAGGCAGGTGAGAAGAATTAATGAGTCCTAATGCTCTTATCCTCAGCAGTTAGAACAGAATGTCAGAGCTCCGACTCAAAGACGAGTGCCAATTCCAGCCATGATGGAGATAGAGACACTGACTCCGATCGATACCAAACAAGGTCCTTTCTAATACTGTATATTTAGTCCTGTTGCCAGGCTAGTCATCTTCTCTCATGGAGCACCCACTGACTGTAAGCAAGTACGCACTTTTTGTATTGCTTTCCTATCTAGGATTAAATGATTTGTATGGGCTTAGCAAATGATTTTAGAATAGTAGGGGTTTTCAGCACAAAGGGAGACTGTTTTCTGATGGCACGGAGACATTTTAAAATGGCTAATAGCATTCTCTTTGTGACCAACAAATCTTGCATTTTAATGAGCGGCGCAAAATAATGAGAGGAGGTATTGTGTGGCCAGGGGGTTACTTGGAGGCAAGCATCTGAATGGGGATCTGTACACCCTGCAGAAAGTGGCTGACAAGCCGTACAAAGACTTTGCCCATTTGTGACTAAAAAGCTGTTTTTCTTATCATCAGCCCACACTGCCTGTCCTGCGTCCCACACTAGCTAACCAATGTGCCTATATGACCAGGCCCCAGATGAAGCGGCGGAGGCCATTAATCTCAGTCAGAAGGTGCCCATCGCCCCGACCGAGAACGCCCCAGCTACAGCCGAGGAGGAGGAGGAGGAGGAGAAACTGCCTGAGTGGAGTGAAAAGGTGGCAAATGGCATCCTGACAGGTGAGCCCACATCGTTAACCTTGGAAATCCTTATGTTTTAGCTCGTGCAGCTTGTGGTGGTGTCAGTGTGGACAGTGGTTGGGTTTTGGCTTGTGACCCCTTCCAACGAAGCACTCGAGCCCTCGTCACAAGGGTGTTCAACCAAAGATCAACCAAAGAATTCATTTGAGTCAGTCAGTGGAGGCCTAGAGGCTAAAATCTACTCAGTATTTCACAACAAAAATTACAGAAAAATCTGAAAAAATAGACGTGATAATACATTTGTATAGTCGAAATACGCATTTTTCTTATCCCATAAATCATCTCATGACCCCCCTCCCCCAAAAAATTTTGTTTTTTTATCTTGCTACCCCCTGGGCGGTCCCGTCCCCCAGGTTGAGAACCACTGAGTTAGGAGATAGTTGAGAATATTTGTGATCAGTCTGTATTTGGTCAGTATCAGAATTACTGGATTTACAGCGCCATAAAAAGCCAAGGTGTGACTGTTCTCGTGTAACTGTGTTGTGCTCACAGGTGCGTCCTGGCTCAGCTGGGGCCTGGTGAAGGGAGCCGAGTTCACGGGCAAGGCCATTCACAAGGGGGCGTCCAAACTCAGGGAGCACATCACTCCAGAGGACAAGCCCGCCCATGTCAGCCCCACCGTCACCAAAGGCCTCCATGTGGCCAAGCAAGCCACCGGAGGCGCCGTCAAAGTCAGCCAGATTCTAGGTGAAGAAGTCCTCCGCAGCCTGCTTGCTTTAGTGACCTTTTAGTGGCTATCTGGCAGTAAAATCTCTAACCGAGTAACCCTGTGTCACTGCAGTGGACGGGGTGTGCACTGTTGCTGGCTGTGTGGGTCGGGAGTTGGCGCCACATGTGAAAAAACATGGAGGCAAGCTGATCCCAGAATCTATGAGGAAGGACAAGGATGGGCGCTCCAACATAGATGGAGCCATGGTGGTGGCTGCCAGTGGAGTACAAGGTAAACGTTTACTGTATATTTCATTCATCAAGAGTAAGTTGGCTGTAGGAAAAGTACTCAAAAGTGCCATGCATGCTTAAGCTATGTGTTTTGATGCTTTGTTTATACACAGGATTTGCAACCATGTGGACTGGCTTGGAAGTAGCAGCAAAGAACATAACTACAAGTGTAGCATCGGAGACGGTCACCACCGTAAAGCATAAGTAAGTTGTTTTTTTCTCTGAACTCAATGTGTCACATGCTTAAATGTTAATTGGACACCGCTTGCTAGACGGGTTTTTGTTGTGTATCTTGCAAATGCTTACTTGCATTATACAAGCAAAAACAAACGTGCACTTAACATTTTCCTCTTCCACTTACTTTGCAGATTTAGGGGTCTACAAAAGGTCTTAGACCCGCCTAACGAGAAGACATGTACTTTTTCTTAATCAAACACACTTAATTAACCCTTTACACTACTAATCCATAGCATGACCTTAGCCTCTTTGTTGGGATGATCAGGCTGTTGCACTGTAGAGTCTCTCTGCTGTGCCAATTCACCTCCTTGCCTTTTCTTGCAATACAGACGCGTGTGTTGCTTTTACGGTTTTCTCCCAAAGTTTCACACTTAATGTTTCTGCCCTGCCTGAACTTAAAGCCTTCTCATATCCAATGAATTTGTGCTAAATGTTCCAATTAGGAGTAAATTTCTTACCCACACAATTAACTACATATTTCTGTTTCTAATTGCTGTGGGCAAAAGGGCTGATTACAGAGCTACAGTATTTCTGGCAGCCAGAAAATTCTTAATTTCAGCTTGTACACTGCATGGGTGTGATCCACGCAACGAAATTCACGGTTCAGCATGTCTTCTTCACCAAACCCTAGCACTCGGTGATAACTGTCCCCAACCTCCTCTGTCTCTCGTCTCTCGCTCTGCCCTCTCGCCCAATCTGAACTCTCGATGAAGGTATGGGGCGGCGATGGGCCAAGCCACAGACCACGCTGTCAACTCCGCCATTAATGTGGGCGTCACCGCTTTCAACATCGACAACCTGGGGCTCAAAGCCGTGGTGAAACGGACCGGCAGGCAAACGGCGCAGGCCATTTTGGAAGATTACAAGCTTCAGGAAAAACCACAGAAGGGGAACCAAGTGGAGAAATTTGAGAAGTAGTCTGTGGTGTCCTCCCTCCCTCTCTCCCTCCCTCCCTCAGCAGCGCCTTAACACATAATTTGTATTCTTATATCAAATAAATCTATATTTAATATGCTTTATTTATGATACATGTTTTATATTTACAAGACGACTACTGTTATTTGCATATCTTATAGTTTGATACAGCTCTTAAGCACTTTAATCTTTTCATGGAGTGGTACATAAGATGAACCTAGATGTAGAGGAACTGCAGTGGAATCATTATGTACATCACTTGGGCTATACAAGGTTTAAAGACCTCCAGCCAGGTGCCGGATTTCCGGCATATGGACGTTTCAAATTCACAAACTATTTTCGACCCAAAAAAAAACAAACAAAAAAA
>OMOV01108984.1:10152-21290 GCA_900312565.1 Beryx splendens | reverse complement strand
CTCCTGCTCTGCCTACATAAAAAGAACAGGAATTAATTATGCCTAAACCACCGGTATTCTCAAATAATTCTCCATCAAAATAAGTCTTTAATAAAGTTCTCAGCTTCAGAGGGGGTTTTGAAGTATCTTTCCTGCCCCCCGTGTTCTATGAAGAGTGTTGCTGGAGAATACAGTCCATACCTTAATCCCAAGTCGCAGAGGCGCTTCTTAACTGCTGCAAAGGATCTGCGTTCCTCCCGGACCTCTGCGCTGAAGTCTGGATAAAGGAAGAATTTTCTCCCGTAGAAGTTCAGCTCTCCGGGCGCTCGGGTAGTCGAGTGGTCTATTCCCTCGCCTCCAACACGGGGGACCCGGGTTCGCGCCCCCGTGTTACCGCCGGCTTGGTCGAGCGTTCCAACAGACACAATTGGCCGTATCTGCGGGTGGGAAGCCGGATAGGGGTTTATGTCCTGGTCGCTGCACTAGCGCCCCCTCTGGTCGGTCGGGGCGCCTGTTCGGAGGGGAGGGGAACGGGGAGGAAATAACGTGTTCCTCCGCACGCGCTACGTCCCTCCGGTGAAGCTCCTCGCTGTGAGGTGAAAAGAAGCGGCTGGCGACTGCACGTCTATCGGAGGAGGCACGTGCTAGTCTCAACCTTCCTCAAGAGCGACTAGAGGGGGCGGGTCAGCGACCGCTTAGCTAGGGGTATAATTGGATGACCAAATTGGGAGAAAAAGGGAATAAAATTCCAAAAACAAATTATAAGAAAAAAAAAGGAAGTTCAGCTCTCCAACTTCTCTGGGTCGTCGCATCACTCTGATCTTCTGCTGATAACTCTGAAATTTGATGATGATCGGTCTCCCTGTGTGAGTAGAAGAGCCTTGTCATTCACGGATACGATGGGCCCTCTCCAACATCAGCGGCTCACTGCTCTGTTTGGGGCCCAGGGCGTGCGTCAGGAGTCGGGCAGCAAATGCGATCATGTTGCTTCCTTCTGCTCCCCTCGGTATACCGACGATCAACAGGTTAGACTGGCGACTCTTGTTCTCCATATATTCTGTTTTGGATTTCAAAAAGTCCACCTCCCTCTGAGTCTGAAGCGAATTAATTTTCTCTGTGGCAGTGTGCAGGTTATCCTCGGATGCGCTCACTCTCTGCTGCATTTCTGCGTATTGCTGATTGAGTGTGGCCATTCTCGCGTCAATCTGATTAATTTTCTCCCCCATGACACAGAAGCTTTGTTTCAGCTCATCTTTCATTTCAGAGACTGAGCCAATTTAAGCAGGTAATAATGGACATAGGCTCTCACATTTGTATTTTTATTTGGATGTTAACATTCATAACACAAAGTGACTGTGGCAACATGCCATAAACACTTAACATAATGCTGAATAGAACACTAACACATAAGTAGCTAGATTGTTAATGTTCTTCTCATGACATTGAGTGCATCAGAGAGGCCCGCCACCTCCACCATTCCTTCACTCAAGGCCCCACGGCACTTTGGGCAACCTTGCTCCCATGCCAGCAGCTGCTCCACACACTCCCAACATCCCACCATGCTTCGGCAGCATGGCGAGAGCATCAGGCTTGTGAAGATATCTGGAACAGACACAAAAAGCCAGAGATAAAATTAATACCTTGCAACAAGCACTGCATGAATTAGATGTTATTAGGGCTGCACCTAACGATTATTTTTTTATGTGAATGTGATCTTCCCTTACAGGAAGGTGTAGATGGAGCGGATGAGGCGTGACACTAGGGCGCAGAGAGAAGATAAGTGATTAGCAGAAGTGACAGTCATTCAAAGATCACTGCAGTTCAACAAACACAGGATATCTGTCATTCCATCCACTCGGGCTTAGAAAAGAGAGAAATCCTTGCTGTTGTGTAAGGTGCTTAACCCATGTATTTCTTTTTTTTATATGATTTTATTTAAACTTTTTCACATCCACAAAACAAAAGACCCATACTCTTAATGAGCACAAACAAACAAGAAAACTGACTCATGACAAACAAACAAACAAAACAAAAAAAAGGACAATACAAACCCAGAACAAAACTAAACAATCCACAATAACAACACATATTTACCCCCACCCACAAACATGCTCAACCTCAACATCCTCGTATCTGGACTAGTCAAATAAAATGTCAAACATAAGCAAACATTTATATTCGTCATATAACTCAAATTTCTCTCTATCGAGTACCCCCATACTCATCCCTCATCCAAAAAACAACAACGAACAAACAAAAAACCCATGTATTTCTGTCTGTATGGAGTATATGGTGGAGCCCAGATCCCTGTGCCACAGAACAGTGGTTTTCAAACTGGGATCCGGAGACCAACAGGGGTCCTTGAGAGGGTTGTAGGGAGTCCCCAGCAAAAGGAGGAATAGAAAATTTGAACCTTTATGCAATTGTTTTGGAAGTTGGAACAGGAAAGACCAACATTGGCGACCACGAAGGGACTGTCTCACGTTTAACAAAACAGCAGTGGTGAGCATAAAAAAAACAACGGTGAAATAAACCGGGACTATGCCAAAGCTTCACCTGGCCAAGAAGCTAAGCTAAAATGGCGGTCGCTAGCCAACGCCCTGCGGTTGAGAACACAGAACATTTTCGGGAGTGTAACTAGCTCTTCCAACCCATTCATGACGTTGACTGCAGTAAAGGACAGTCAAGTGGATATAAAAACACAGTATGTGAGTGAAAGAAATGAAAGATATGGACATTTTAATCCCTTCCTCTGTGAAGAAGAGCCAGTTAAAATGAGGCGCGGAGCGATTCAAACACCATATGAGCCCACTCAGTCAAGGTTATTAAGCACAAACCCTTTTATTGTTGCCAACAGGGACAGTTACTGCTTTCAAGACTGTGACCTACAAAACAAAGACCCATCCTACCATGGGCATAACCACCAAGCTCATGCCCAGTCATTTGAGATGCACAACACAGCTATGCCACCAGCTGCTACTGTTACAAACCCCTTTTCCTCTGCCCATCCAGGGGGTTTCCTCCACAGCACACCCGTCTGTTATTCCACATGTCCAGGGCTGTGCACCTCTTGCTGTAAACCGCAAACAGACACTAACTATGGGCATTTACCAGAGCAAGGACATGGTCAGACTGTACAGTTAAAGGGCTTTCCCCCCAAATATGAGCGGCCCAAATCACGTGCATGCCAGATACATCATGCACATCAGCTTTCGTCGGAGAGTGAGGAAGACTACGATCACAGAGAAAGAGTCCCCACCTTACGTCCTGGTCAGTACGATGGCACCACCCCATGGAAAGAGTTCCTGCACAGGTTTGAGAGCTGTGCTAACGCTAATTGCTGATCAGAAAAGACTATGGCTGTCCACTTAAAGTTCTGCCTGGTGGGTGCAGCAGGGGCGATCATCCACAGAAATCCCCGGTCTTCACAGTGGGATTACCGGCGCCTAGTGGAAGAAATGGAGACTGCATATGGCCCCTCTTCAGAGCATGCAGCTGCAGTGGCTATTGAACTGAGACAGCGTGTCCGCAAACTGGGTGAGGCTCTTCATGTTTTAAGAGATGACATATATGGGAAAGTATCAGTAGCCTACAGCAACAGGACTGAGACTGAGCAGGACGCCATAGGCGTTTAAGTTTTCACTAACGCTATAGGGGATGCAGAAATTGTCCAGAAACTGTCAGAACAACAGTCCCACAGACTGGCCCAATGTATGACATCGCCCGCCACCATGAAACCACCAAGTGGGCGGCATCATATGTCACCAGCCTCATGCACTCAGGAGCACGCAACATAACTGAACGGAAGCCCCGTGCTGCTATGATCAGGGAGGGAACCGAGGAGGAGGAAGCGGAGACTGCTGCAGCATCCCTAGCAGCCAGATGGAAGCCTAAGCCTTCTAACCCCAGCCCACACCTCCAAAACGCTTTTCCTGACCCCAACTACACACCACATAAACGGAGAGGCTGCAAGGGCATTAACTGGGAGGAGTTTCGCTGTCATAACTGCTCGGGCCTGGGTCACATGAGGAGAAATTGCCCCTCACCAAAGAAAATGATCAGAGCCCAAGCTTTGACAACCTCCCCTGAAACCCCAGAGTCTATTGTGCTTCACCTTAAAGCTCAAGGTCAAGAAATGAGCATTCACATGCTCGTGCATGAACTGGAAGTGTGCGCTGTTTTGGACAGTGGGGCATGGAAAAGTGTATTGCCTCTGCACCACCACGCTATTCACCCAGATGCCCGGCCTCCACTCTAGCCATCAATTGTAGAGACTACTTGGTGTCGGCCCTGGTGATGTGCCTGTGCTCGGTGAAGCTCATATCCCTGTCCAGATCAACAACCGCCAGGTGAGTGTGCATTTCCTGGTTGCTGACATAGCTACCGATGAGGCTCTGCTAGGCCACCCATTCCTGACCCAAGCACACCTTGATTTTGGAAACCACCGCATTGTGCTGTTTGGTGAGGAAGTGCCGTATTTCCACTCACAAAGCAAGCCAAAGGCACATGCAGTGAGAGTAGCCCGGACTGTGGTTCTGGAGGCGGGACAAGAGTATCTGGTACGAGGCCACACCCATTTCAGGGAACCAGTTAAAGGGGAGGTGATGCTGATCCCCACCAAGGGCTTTGTCGAGAAACACAGACTGCTGGTCACCCGAGTCCTGGTGGAAGCTCAGCCCTTTAAAACTGTGCCCCTCCACATCTTCAATCCTGGAAACACGACCGTAATCATCAAAAGGGGGTCCATCACAGGGTTCCTCCACCCTGCCCAAGCCCTGCAGCCTGCAGACACCACCGACCAGCCAGGACAGACTGTCATCAGCTCCCCCACTGTTCCCCAGCACCTGCAGGAGCTCTATGCCCCCAGTTCTACTGAGCTTAAAACAGAGGAACAGCTCCAGCTAGCACAACTGCTGTGCACCTATGGCAGTGTGTTCTCTACTGGTCCCGCTGACCTTGGCCGCACCAGCCTGGTGCAGCATGATATTTTAACTCGGCCAGGCATCCCAGTCAAGCAACCACCACGCTGGATGGCGTGGGAGAAACAGCAGAATGCGGACCAACAGATACAACAGAGCTTGGAAGCGGGACTGGCCCGCTGCAGCCACAGCAGCTGGGCATCGCCTATAGTGATGGTGCGTAAAAAGGATGGGACGTACCGCCTCTGCATAGACTATAGGGCCCTGAACGATGGCACCATTAGAGACGCGTACCCGTTGCCTCGCATCCAAGACACACTGGACACCCTCTCCACTGCCAAATGGTTCAGCACACTGGACCTTGTCTCCGGCTACTGGCAAGTCGAACTGACCCCCAGAGCACGCAAAGCAGCGGCCTTCTGCACCAGAAATGGACTGTTTGAGTGGAATGTCGTGCCGTTCGGGCTGTGCAATGCTCCGGCGACGTTCCAGCGACTGATGGACCGCATCTTGACTGGCATGCAGTGGGAGACCTGCCTGGTCCACTTGGACGACATAATTGTGCTGGGCAGGGATGTGTCAGAGATGCTGGAGCGACTGGGCCAGGTTTTCGGTCGACTCCACCGGGTCAACCTGAAACTGAAACCTGCTAAATGCTGCCTTTTCCTCCACCAGGTAGCCTACCTGGGCCATATTGTTTCGGAGGACGGTGTGGCCACCGACCCCAGCAAAGTCCAGAAGGTGCAGGAGTGGCCGACGTCAATGTCCAGGAGGTCCGCCAATTCATCGGCCTTGCATTATACTACCGGCGGTTTGTAAAAGACTTTGCCTCCATAGCCGAGCCCCTCCATGCCCTGACAAAGAAACACGCCCGGTTTCAGTGGACTGAGAAATGCCAGACGGCATTCAACGACCTCAAGCGCCTGCTAATCACCGCACCAGTCTTGGGTTATCCACTCAACCAGCAACATGATACTAGACACCGACGCAAGCGATGGGCATCGGCGCCGTCCTCTCACAAGTTCAGCAGGGCAGGGAGCGCATACTGGCCTATGGGAGTCGCAAACTGTCCAAAACTGAACAGAATTACTGCACCACACGGTGAGAACTGCTGGCCGTTGTGGAGTTCACATCACATTTTCGGCAGTATATCCTGGGGCGGCCCTCCATCGTGCGCACCGACCACAGCAGCCTTCGGTGGCTAACAAAGATGAAGGAGCCTGAGGGTCAGCTCGCCAGGTGGCATGAGAGACTCAGCAAGTACAACTTCGAGATCATCCATCGGCCGGTTGCACAACAGCGCAGACAGTCTCTCCAGGAGACCCTGCCGCCAGTCCTGTCCATGTAAGCTGCCAGGGCCCTCCTTTCATCCAGTGAATGTCAGTCACCAGGCTGTGCAGTGCAAGTTGGACTCTGACATCAATCAGATTATGCTGAGTCCAGTGGGGGTGGAGGGACACTTAGCTTCCACAGCAGTGAGTCCAGTGGGGGTGGAGGGACACTTAGCTTCCACAGCAGTGAGTCTAGTGGGGGTAGACAAAGCTTCGCCTGCTGACACGGACAACTTAAAGCCCCCCGAGAAAATCTACTGGACTAAGACCAACAGCGCTGATCTGTTTTGCAGCTGGTCCCCAGAGGAGCTGTGACAGGCTCAGGAAGCCGATACAGATATTGCACCTATCAGGACATGGATGGAAGCCAGCAGAGAGCGCCCCCCATGGACAACAGTCTCTCCATACAGTCCAGCCACAAAGTCATATTGGAGCCAGTGGAAGCAGCTCTACATCCAAGATGATATACTGGTTAGGCGGTTCTACTGCCTGGACGACACCCAGGTCTACCCACAAGTTGTGCTGCCTCGTGCCTTCCGGCCTGATGTTATGAGACAAATGCATGAGGGGTTAAGTAGGTGGACATTTCGGTGTGGAGTGCACTGTAGCCCGGCTGCAGACCCGATTCTTCTGGTACCGAATGAGAGAGGACGTCGCCCTCTGGTGCAGCACCTGTACTAGCTGCGCGTCCAAAGCCAGGCCCCGTAAGACACCACAAGCCCCCATGGGTACTGTCCGAGTGGGAGACCCCATGGAGTGCATCGCCTTGGACATGGGGCCACTGAATGAGACCGAGCGCAACAACTGCTATGTGCTCGTGATACAGGACTATTTCACAAAATGGGTGGAAGCTTTCCCCCTACCCAATGAGCAGGTTGTAACTGTGGCTGAAGTGCTGGCCTCAGAGTGGGTGTGCCGTTATGGAGCACCACAGACATTGCACAGCGACCAAGGCCGGAACTTTGAGTCCAAAGTGTCCCAGAAAATGTGCACGCTCTTCGGTATCGAGAAAACGCACACTACACCCTTCCGACCTCAGTCTGATGGCCAGGTCGAAAGATTCAATGCCACTCTGCAAAAGATTCTGGCCACAACAGCCGAGCGTTGCCGCTGGGACTGGGACATCATGATTCCCTATGCTGTAATGTCCTACAGAGCGACAAAGCACAGTGCAACTGGTTTCACTCTCAATTTCATGATGTTTGGCCGAGAAGTGAGTGAGTCAGTGGACCTGGTAGCTGGCCTACCTCTGGACCCTGACTCAGCCCCTTCAGCCCCTGAGTATGTCCAACACATCCGAGAGCTCCTGGAGCTGGCGCATCAAATCGCCAGAGATGCTCTCGGTGAGTCTGTGAAACGCACAGAGACAATATGATAAAAACTGCTGCCGCACACAGTACCGGGTTGGTGATGCTGTGTGGTACCTAATCAAAGGCACACAGAGAGTCAAGAACAAGGTCAGGAAGTTCCTCCCATCGTACGAAGGACCATACTTCGTCCTGGGATATTTGGATGATCTGGTGTATCGCATCCAGAAAGGCTCAAAGACCAAGGTGAAAGTGGTTCAACATGACCAGCTGAAGCCCTATTGCTGTCGTGACCCACTGGACAATGCCTGGGCCATGGAGCAGGTTCGGAGCTGGACACCTATGGAGGTGTCACCCCCAGCCTTGGACGTGGATCCTGCGGACCCTCTCCTGGGTCTATCCCAACTGTTCTCCAACGCTGACGCTGAGGAAGCCTCCAGCTGCACCTCATCAGACCCAGCAGTGGACATTCCTGCAGCTGCCGCTCCACTTCCCCCCACCTCTCCTCGTCTGGACTCTGCTGCTTCTGGGGACTCTCAGGATAGTGGGGGTGGTGTGGTGGAACAACGTAATCAGAGCCATTATTCTCAAAGACCGAGCCGCCAGCGGAAACTACCCACCAGGTATGGTGAGTGGGTGACTCTGAAGTAAACAGTTCATGGACAGTTTAAAAGGGTTCAAAGGACCATTTTCAGGGTTAAAATGAGGTCCACGGTTCGTACTGTTTGCTACTGTTCAAGCTACTTGTTAATTTTATGTTCATTTATATACAAAAAACAAAACAAAACTGAGGAGTAGTGGTTTAATTACCATATGCACTGTGATCTAAAGCTGTATTTGTGGTATTTCTGTTGGAAGTAACATCTTGAGTGATAGAGTAGAGATGTTTAGGTTAGAATGCTCTTGATCGCCGGTTTAGAGCTCAAAATAAGTCATCGCCTGTATAATGGTGTTATTAATGCTTTTTCAGGGTCTGTTATGCTCCACTGTAATATGTGCACACACAAAAAATGGACTGCTACATGATTGTATCTGCACTGGGAAGCGGCACCTTTTGCTATTGCCCCACTTGTGAGGGACTTGAAGTCCTATGGTTACACTTAATCCTCTCAAATGGACTGAATGCAAATGAGGACTGTACCTGTATGCATTAAAAAAAGACACATGTTGATGTATGTTACTGTGCTGGAGTGGAATTGTGTTAAAAATTGCCATCCAGAGTGAGGGTAGTGTTATAGGAGCAGCGTAGACCTCTAAGGGAATAGGGCAGTGCAGAGTGTTTTCATGTAGCGAGTGTGTGGTGGAACGAGAGAGAGAGAGAGCGGTGTGTGTATGCGACGGCGAATGGATCAGGGCGGTAGAAAGTTAGTGCAGTAGAGAAGCTAGCGGTTATAGCGAGTAGCAATAAGTTCATGTTTGTTGCAATAAAGATTCCAGCTTATAAGGCCAAGGTGGTGTCCGGGTGAGCTATCTGTCCTGACTGCTGTGACTGTGAGAGTAAAAGGGGAGTTGGTCCCGGAGCAGAGAGACTTCGGCCCCGAGGACGACAACAGAATCACCTGTGCTTCCCGACTACGGTCTGGGGGCAGAGCAGGGAAGACCAACACTACCATGGATGGTATGAATGCTACAGATATGGATGGGGACATACCCCTAATTAGATCGGAGGTTCTCATACCTCTAGCCAGGCAGCACATGGATGATCTCACTCCACAGCAGTGGAGAATGATAGCAACCGGTAACATCGACTGCGCCATGACGGCTCTGCTGGTGGACATGATACAGGACATCTGTCAGGTATCCACCTCATCTATCCTGGCTGTTCTACTGCCTTTGGCTTTCAGTTACATCAGGAAGTATGGCGCCACAGATTCCTTGAGTGTGTCTGAGGAACGCATTCATGCAAGCCTCGGTGAGTCGCTTCATGAATGTTTCACTGAAGCTCTAGACATCCCGATGGAGAAAATGGTGAGCTCAGTGGAGCTTACCCAATTGATTGGGAAAGAGGTGGCGCAGAAGGTGAACTCTGCTTTGTCTCTGGCCAGCCAGACCCCTGTTTCAAAGAATCAGGTGCCAGTGGCATTTGTGAGTAGCTGCATATCTTGCACCGACGCTCTGGGTAATATGGTAGGTCGTGTAGCTGCCATATTGAAGACATGCCTTGGAAGAGTGAAGACGCGCTGCAGACGACCGCTGCCGCAGCAGTGGCAGACCGAGGTTGAGGACATTGTGAAAGTCGAGGACAAAGAAGACTCAGCACTGTCTGAAAGCAAGGATGCTAGTCAGGCATCCATTTTCTCCTCTGAAGTCATGGAGAAGTTGGGATAAGAGTCCTTTTTTGCTTCACAGTCTGCACAGTCTTAGGAAATTGCTCCTACTGGCCACCAAAGACCTAAAAGCAGATTTTCCAGCTTTTACAAAAATTGCATCCTTCACAAGATTGAGGGACTTAAGTGCAAGTTTCACATGCCACACAAGGGCCTTCATGCCATTGTGATAGCAGTGGACAGTCACAGTGAGTCATGCAGACCACAGACGGCACCGATGTCTTCTCGGTCCAAGACAGCAACCCATCAGAGCACAAGCTCATGGCATTCAGTGAATTTACCAAGTGCTATACCTGACACTCCCAAGATCCCACTTGTGGATTCTACTCCTGTCATGAGAACTACAGTCATTGATCAGTCTTGTGATGACAACATGCAGGCTATATGTAACCATGTTGACAGTCTGGTGGCAAAGATATTCAAACCAGAGGATGAAAAAGTGGAATCACGACCTGTCTGCAGAAGGCTGGAGAATATCATCTCCTGTGATGAGCTCAACACATTTTCACAGGAGCTCACCAATGACATCTATTTTGCCTTGGTATATGGAAAGACCTACCAAATTCCCCAAAAGCCAGCGGGAAAGAGTTTATCTGACAGTATCATCATTAAGACCATCAAGAAATAGGAAGCCACTGAGCAATGCGTTTCATCTGAATTCCGTTATGCAATGGTAGAGGATGCAGTCAAGCGTTTGTTGCAGCAGGGGAACATCTGGCTCACCCAGGAGTCAAAACAAGAAACTAGCCACAGTGACACCGGGAACATTGATCTGCTTGACTTGCAGGCGTCTGATGCCACATCAGAAATCAGCTAATATTTCTCCAAGGCGTTGGCCAATCACTTTGAGTCAGTAAGTTTGGAGGACAGCCCTGACAGCAGTGAAACACTGGCATGACCTGAGCAATTAAACCAACTCCCAGAGTGTGCAGATACTGCTTCAACCACTTCCAAGTCAACAGTGATGTCAGAGAGTGAGGGAGTGAAGTACAAACACCTGGCCACTTGTCTGCTTGTGAGGCTGCTAACGCACACCGCGAGCACAACTGGGACATCACTCAGCCACACGGACTTTGATAAAATAATCATATGTCTGAGTGAGAAGACAGTGGCCCAATTGAATGGCACTGTTAATGCTTCCAGTCACAAGAGCTGTACTAAAAAGATCCACATGGCTCTGTACAGTGAACTTTGTGAGGAGTTCGGCTCTGCCAAGCTTCTGCAGGCCGCCATGGCATCTCAGGATCTGGCCTTCGATGATGCTGTTGTCAACAG
>OMOV01108984.1:0-10132 GCA_900312565.1 Beryx splendens | reverse complement strand
TGATCTGTTGCTGGCTTAAACCGTGCGCGACGCCATCCAAGGACTAGAACTACGCTGATGCTGTTGTCAACAGCTTGAAAACGAAGTTGGATTCTGCTGATTCCTCCAAGAGAGAAGAAAGCAACCACAGTTTCCTGCAAAGACTGAGAAACATTGGTCGCAGTGCAAGTGAGGCCAGAGAATGCTCTGAGCCTCCAAAGAAGAAGAAGAGTCCCATGATCATCAGGTTCTTCTCATCTGTGGCCAGGGCTTTCACCAAGCCCTTCACTTGCAAATGCAGCGAGTGAAGTGGGCTTGAAGCGGATAGCAGCCTCACAGCTGAAGCTTCCTTCTGCCTGAAGTTAATATCAGATTGAAAATCAACAGAGAAGCCACCTACCACCACCTACTGTATAGGAGTCTATTTAAATATCAAATCTGCAGTGTTAATCAAGAACTCGAGCCGCGAAGAAAATGAAAGATGCCCTTCTTCTGTAGGCCTACATTACCAAAAATGATCACCTGCTACCACTAATATCAATTTACAAACCTATAATAGGCCTTTTTCACATCGTCAACAGCTTCCACATAGAGAAAGATGCGTCACATTGTCTCGAATTGTCAGAAAATGAGACTTTCGGTTTGAGCGTTTAGCCTTCAAAATAAAAGCACGAGATTTAATGTAGAAATACTTTTTAAACCAGTTACAGTATATTTAATCGTCAAATTCAATAAGTGAGTACCCAGATTAATGTTTGATGAATAATAAAGCCAATGAGCAGCTTAACAAAGAACCTAACTCAGTAGGAATTTGAGGCTGAATGACAGCATAATGATAACCTCTTGCGCTCAAATATTAAAGACAAGACTGTACATATTTGTTATCCCATTTTTGTGAGCCAAAATTTGAGGAGCCTTTGATGTGATGACATTAGTGTTCTACCACCAGAAAATAGTTGGAGCTTTGAGGTGATATTACCAGTTATTGTAAAACCCCATTGGGGAAGCATAGTTGTAGATTTCACCAAGAAAAGAGAGTATGTAACAGCATAGTATTAGATGCTGAAATTCCGGATTCACTGTTGCAGTATGAGAAGGAGCTAGTAAAGGTATTTCATCCACTGCAAAGTTTCCTAACATTGCAGTACTTTGCACTGCATGGCAGAGGTGTATACATTGTTTCATTTTAAATGTTATCATCACTGTCCCAACTTCCTAAAACAAATTGATGGTTTGTACTCCAAAGCTGTTGTGTTTGCTGTGAACCTGAACACCTTCATTCAGTGTGCCATGTATAAGTTGTCAGAGCAAAAGTTACTTCTGTGATTACATAGTGGATGCATGTAAATTCATTAATCTTGGACAAACTCAGTAAAAGAACCTTGTGTTTCTGCTCTAGGAGAACACTCTCAAGCGAGGATGCAGAGGTACCGCAGCTGATGCGTTCAACCAGGACCAAGACACATCTCCACTTTTTCTTTGCAACTTTGCTACAATAATTATTCTATGCTTCATTTATTATGTATATTATGCTATGTATTTCATATCTAATTTGACACATTTCTTTTTTTCAGTCACCTGCCGTTGAAACCGGTAAAATAAAAGATTTTACAGTGTGAAAAAGACTTGACTTGAGACTATTAGTGTTTCGAATGTGTGTCTTAGATACTAGTCTACAAATGTCAATGTTAGACTATGGCTGACTTTGAGGGCCTGCGTACAACATGTAGTATTGTGAACGGACACTCCAGCTACAATTTAGTTTATTTTTTTTATTTTTTACCTAACTTAGATGTTGGCTGATGTTTTTTCATGTAGTTTAGATGTAGTTGTACTTTTAATTCATGTTGGTTTGACAAACAACCTTATTAATATTAATATAGTGAAAATGTCATTTAATTTTCTCATTGTGAATTAGTGAAATAGTGGCTCAGAACTACAGTTTCAGAGAGTTTCCCCAGCGAGTTGGACTGCATTGTTGAAGCTTCAAGTTTGGGTAGCTGGTTATTTTAGAAACCAAGCGGGAGGAAAAACATGCACAAGGCATTGAATTGATGTTTTAAATGACAGAACATACAGCAATACATTTACTACCGAATGCCAAATGATATATGATATGATATTAACAAAATAGATTGCGCTCTGCCTCCTAAACGTCACATCTCGGCAGCTCGGTTATCACTTTCTTGGGCCAATTCATTTGCCACATTTCCGACGGTCCCTGAAGGTAGCAGAAGCCTTCAAGTCCGTGTATGAAAGTTTGTAAACACACGTCCTCTACGCGAATTGCGTACATGTTGATATTCCTGAATGCACGCACGGCCGATTTCGGCCGTACATTCTACCGAAATAACGAGAAAGCGGCGCGCCAATGCCTGTTCTTCGCAGTGCGGGCAGAGGGAGGAGGTGTCGGCAGGGTGGACCGCGATACAACATTATTGACGTTATTTCAGACTGTATACAGAGATATCGCCAATTAGAGCAGCAGTGAACGACAAATCAAAGGATGGGAAGGAGTAGCCGTGGTGGTTTTTACGCCGAAAGTCTTGCTGTTCCTACCAAACACCGAATTTTGTTTTTCAACGGTTTATCCAGGAGCGACTAGCTTGGGGAAAGTAAGCAAGCTAGCAGCAAAGGCTAGCTTAGCAGCGAGGCTAGCTTGCTAGCAACACTGATACCTTATTGTGGCCCGTAACAAATCTGTCAGCTAGCATCCGTCGTATGCACAGAAAGAGAAAATGGTGAGAACATATTTTTATGGTCTATCGTTTATTTAGCTAACGTTATTTGGCAAACGTTCTAGTTTCATATTAACCTGTCATGACTCGTCAATCAGACTGATCCATTGTTGTCACCCACTGGGGCAAATGTTTGAGGGCCAGGTAGCTAGCTTAGCTTGTGCTAACGTACAGGGTTGACAACTTTAGTCACCTGGCCGTTGTCCAGTGTATGGAGAGAGAGCTTGACGCCGAATGCCATTCCAGATCTCGCAGTTTAATGTTGCCTTAGTTAACGGCAAAGGTACACAAACTGACAGACCATGACCTGATACCTTCTTTAACTGTTAGGCTCCTCTGGAATTCGGCATACAGATGATCCACAGAGCAAGAATGTATACATGTCAGCTTTTGGAGTTGGTTGACAGATCGATATCGCCTACAGCGGTGTATTTTGGTGGAAGGGGGTGAAGGGAGTAACGATGGTAACGTTACAGTTCAGAAATGATGTATTTGATGTAACGTTATATGCTGACTTGAAGAGTGGCTCCTCTCACTCCGTAAAGGGTCTTAACCAGGTATGTGTGCTTACGATAAGGAAGACTGCCATACGTTTATGGACTTTGGCCAGACTTTCTCTCCATACAAGAGAATACAAGAGATGGGCTGAAGTGAGATTATTTGAACACACACACACAAATACATTTATGAACCATTCACATAAGTCTTTGAACACCATATGAAAACCTTATAAAACACACTGTATTTGTCTGCCATTGAGGGTGAGTTCTGACAAGAGGAGCTGAGTGTAGACAGTTCTCATAGGCCTAAATTAGGATTGACAAACTTGAAATAACCTCAGTTGGTACAATACCTAAAATGGTTGGTACATTTTGGGACTGAACAGCCTGTGTCCTAGTTTCCCCTTGAAATTGCTCTGGGTGTGGTTTATTTTTTGTCCATCAGCAATTATGAATATAATATTGTCCATAATAACAAAGTTCAGTACATTTTTCTGACGTATACCCAAATCTGTCACAAAATAACATCTCTGTTTCAATTCCAGAATTTAATTCCAGTCAACAGATGTTTCAAGTCTTACTAAAATGTTCCAAATAACAATTAATGAAATTAATAATAATAAGCAATGGTTGAAACTCATTGCATAGCGCACATTCTACGTCAGTGCCATTTTGGGATCTTGAAAGCACCTGCTTTACTGGACAAATTGAATGAATGGTTTTAAAAGCCACTTATGGTATTGTTGATGATATTTCTCATTAAGATGCCACCCCACTGTCCAACTGTCCAACTCCAACCGCTAACTAACTAATTTTGCAGAAATATTTGTAGATTTATGGTATGCTTATTAGCATTTTCTGTCCTTGATGCATACAATATCTGCTATAATTTTAGCTTTCAGCGCCTCACCTATCTCAAACATGCTGTTCCCTTGCATTAACATGAAAGGACCTGAGGGTCCTTGGTATATTCTTTAGCAGTCGCAGGAATTCCTTATAATCTCAGACATTTTGTGTAGATAGTTAAATGTCCTTTAATAATCATGTCACTAGCAAGATATAGCCTAATGTCTCTGCTGTTGTAAATTAAACATTTTTGAGGTATGTAAGTTAATTTGTAAATCCAGAATACTAATGATTGCTTATGGAAACTGCCAACTTTGAGCTCTTATTCACCTCAACGTTACAAATTCAGAAGGAACCAACACCATCAACTTTTAGAGTGATTAATATTCACAGCTTATCCTTCAAATTATCCAGTTTCAGTTTAATGTCAGTTTAACGTGTATCTGTCCATATGCAGGTGTACCTGTTGAATCCTATAGAGAACCTGAGAAATTACATCAACAACCGTCCACCGCTGGTCATATTTATGGTCAGCGTCAGTGCTCTGGCCATCGCCTTCCTGACCATTGGTTATTTCTTCAAGATTAAGGAGATCAAGTCCCCAGAGTTGACCGAGGTGAGGAATACTCCCAAGGTTCTTTGCTTGTGGGTAGTTTTAAAACTGGAGGAAATTGTGAATTGCTTTATGCCACAAGGATCCATTTGCCAGGGAGCCCGGGTGGTGTAGTGGTCTATTCCCTCGCCTCCAACACGGGGGCCGCGAGTTCGCGCCCCGTGTTACTGCCGGCTTGGTTGGGCCTCCCTACAGACACAATTGACCGTGTCCAGCTCTACTCTTGCACACCTGATTCAATTAAGGGCCACACATTCTCATGACACCTTAATTGGAACAGGTGTGCAAGAGTAGAATTGGAGCTAAACGTTGCAGGACAGGGGGTCCTTGAGGACTGGGTTGAGAAACACTGGGTTGGAGCAAAAATGAGTCAAATCCAGGTGTAAATGCACCCAAGACGTATTGAAGATTCGATTACCCATACCATCTCCGAAGGTGGTCAGAAACACGTTTGGCCGCATTAACGACAAAGAGTAAATGCAACATGTCTCCAATCCACATATGGCAACTACAGTCATGGAAATTAACTTTTGCACACAGATCTAAACCGGAAGTGTGCACAAATGAAACGGGCGCTGATAGTAACATGTTTTTCTAAATGGATTGTCAGGATAGTGGTGTATGTGGAACAAGCGAGACGAAGCGTTTGCTGTCAGTATGAAAGGATGTAAATATCCTGAGGTGAAGTGATAGCAATCTGTATTTTGACAAGGTAAAGCAAAATCTGGTTTCATTGTATAACCAGAGACAAATTTTGAAGGACCATGGATTGGCGATTGGATTTTTTGCTCATTTTTAGTTTTTTATCCATTTAATGCTCATTTGGAGTGTTTTTAAAGCCGTCCGCCATGATTTACAATATTTTCAATCAGTTTTGCCACCTCTCAGGTTCACTTGCTCCCCATTCAATTTCAAATAGCACAGAAAACAATTCCCGAGACTTCTGATTCTGACTTCTGATTTGAAAGGTAATCCATCAGTGTGAAGGACAAGCCAACAATCATGTTTGGCAAAGTTGTATCAGAACGCCAATATCAGGCCAGAAAGTTACATTTTGAAAGTTCAGTTCATTGTATAATGTCTGTTTCATGTTAGTGCACGCATTCTGGAGCACTGTGAGGGCCGAGTCCAGACAGGAGGGGCCGCCTTAATTCCGCTTTCTCCTTGTAAACAAGAAAACTGCGGTTAAAGTTTCCGGTGCGCTACATGTCCGGTTACTGCTTTTTCTTCTCCAAAATATCTAATATTTTATTTATCTTTATGCGGTGATGTTAGAGCCCAGCCCTCACAAGGTCTCACAATCCAGTCAAGCCAACGTGCATTCCAAAGCAAGACGCTTCCACCAGCTTTAGTCTGTAAAATGAAACAAATTGAAAATGGATCTTATACAATTACAGCTTTAATTTGCTGCCTTGTTCCTTCTTTACTGGGAGTACCTCATAATATTTAGACAGGAAAGCACTGGGAATGCAGCAAATGAGCAAAAAACTCAGATCGTTCTCGTATAATCCTTGTAATGTCAAGTGCAAATGTAATCCAGCTAAATCATATATAGAAACAATTTAAATACAAGACGCATGTTAATGCCATGTGAATGGGGCCGTAGATGTTTGGTTGATTTACAATCCATTCTCCCTTCCAACACATTGCACACTCGCCCTCCCTCAGGACTGGAACACCTTCCTGCTGCGCTTCAACGAGCTGGACCTTTGCGTGTCGGAGAATGAAACGCTAAAGCATGGCCTGAACGAGTCGACGACGCCAGAGAGCATGGTGGTGACCAGCGGCCAGGCTCGCTCCAGCACCCAGGCTCCCCTGCTGCTGGAGGATTCGGGTCCCATCAACATCTCAGTCCCCATCACCCTCACGCTGGACCCCCAGCGCCCGTTTGGGGGCTACTCGCGCAATATCACCCACCTGTATGCCACAGTGCTGGGGCAGCAAGTCGGTCTGACTGGTAGGTTACCTTTCTCTATACACTGCACTAAATTTCACTCGCCTGGTTGTGAATCTTCGGAAGGTTTTCTTAGTTTAAGTTCAATGAGATATCAGGTGGTGGTCATGAAATCTGGTCATGGAATTCCTGGAATATTATGGAATTTTGAGAATTGTATTCAAGACAGGAGATTTGTTAAATTCTCTGGGGAAGTCGGAGAACATCAGGGAATTTCTAAACTAACAGAATGTATTTTCCAATTTGAGAATGTATCAACAGTCAGGTAAAAGTCATGAAAATCTGCAGGGAAGTCTGCAGCCTGCCAGCAGGACAAGGAGCAAAAATCTAAGTGTATCTTCGTAAATCGATGATCACAAAAAAATAAAAAATGATCTCTGAAGTTACAGTTAGGTGTGAGGTCTCCTGATGGTTTAATCTTGGGGTTAAGGCAAAGATTAGGTTAATAAACAGGTGGGCGTGGTTTCATCTAAACTGGGTTGGGAAAAGAATAGACACGGCCTGGAAGTTAAGTGTAAAAGTGTAAACCGCCACTTTTTGCTGCTTTGCCATGTCAGTCGCCGTTTCCCACTGTCTCCCAAATGTTCGTACGCATGGGTCAGAGTTAACGTACAGGTGCGCACATTCTCCCGCCAAGTTTGTTTTTTATAGATCACAACTTTTGCGTGGGAGGTGGCGTACGCCTCTTTCAGGCCTGGTTTTGTGTGTATGCAGCAGTTATAAATGAGGCCCCTGGCCTGTTTTTGCATGCTTGTTGTACGGAGGTAAGTCACTCCTTTTGAGGATGAGTGTGTCCTTTATTAACGGGTTTCAACTTACCTCTTTGCATGGTGGCTTGAGCTGGACATGGTGAGGGAACAGTGGCAGCGTTGTGTAACACTAGCCTGTTCCCACTGAGTCCTTCTATAGGTTTCAGACTTAAAGGTTTCAGAAGGCTGCACAGAGCAAAGTGCTGTAAAAGGGGAATGCCACAGAAATCCAGCCGTTAAATATATAAACAAGTTTCACTTTTGTCTCGTGCCGTGAAACCAGAAATTGTGTGTGGTTTTTGTTGCCTCTCACATTTTGATATGTGGAAAGATTGGGGGGGGAAACGTCAGTCAAAAAAAATTACCAATCGGCCAAGTTTTGGCTTCTAAATTGAAAGGCTTAGGGGCAGCTGACATGTGTTGTTGTTGCTGCCCCTCATTCACTGCCTGGCCTACTATTGTTGCCTTTGTCTTTGCCCAGTAGAATTGGCTACATCAGTCAGCATTTAACTTGTCAATAGTCGTTGTGGTGTGAAGTGACCTGGATATGCCTTTTTAAAATAGGTCGATTTAATTGGTTGTCCAATAATTATTCCAGTATCATCAGTAAATGACCTTAATAAAATGTGGAATTGTTGTGAATAATGCACGGTCAGAACAAACCGGAAGTATTAGGCTATCAGTTGAGGGAGACCTTTGTGCTGCATGTAAAGCTCACAGCACCGTTTTACATCCCTTCATACATCTCAAAAATTTGCATTGCCAAAATTAATAACAGCACAGGGAATTAAAGCTCAAGATCAGACTGACAGAATTTCCCTTCCACCAGTTTATTCAAATGCATTCTACTGCAGGCGTTTGGCACCAACGACTGCACAAAATGTGCAATACGGAAAAAATTATTTAGACCCAAAAAAAAGCTAGACTCTTCATTCTTCATTCGAATCTTCGAAACACTTCCACACAATTATATTTTTTAATATCTATTTTTTTGTGATAGTTGAATAACAGAATAAAAAGAAGAATAGAGTACAGGGCAGGCATTTAATGGATTTAGCTCCAAACACAAAATATACAAACTGTATTAACACAAAATGCACTCCTACATATTAAACAGTTTTATTTTGTTGCCTGCTAGGTTATACGTTTGTCTGCGTTCCACAACTGTTAAATGCTTTATCAAATGGAAAGTTATTTGGGTCTGTTGTCTTTTGCGAGGTCGCATTTGCTGCTCACTGCATAATCACTGAATAGGCCCATTTCTGAAGCAATGGCAGTGTGGATTTTTCTATTGCAAAAAACAAATGGCGTAGTCCCATATCCAATTTGTATGGGGGTGGATTTCTATCACAAACAACCAAACACAAATGTATAATCCACAAGTATTTTTACCATCCACACGCAAACACCTCTCAACGTGTTCAAAAGCTTGGCGAATCTACATTTGTGGATCGAAGGACGCGCTTGATCTGCTTGGAGTTACATGCGGATTTTTGAGACAAATATTCCGCTGGTTTGGGTTTAGATTCACACGCAAAGCTCTTCTTCTTCCTCGGCGCTACCTAACACGGCCCGATGTGTGTTCGGTTCGGCTCATCTCTTAGAACAAGTGCCCGAAATAAGTGGATGCGCCCTGAGCTCGTGCTCAGTGATGGCAAGACCAGGGATGTTGCACAAAACCTAGGTAGTGGATTAAGCCGGGATTTCCCAGTTATCCTGGCTGAATTTAGCCTCGACTCGGCTGCACGAAAGCAGCGGCACATAAATTACCATGGAGATTTATTCTGTGCGGTTAACCTGCTCCAGACCAGACTAACAGCCGGGCTTGATTAATCCTGCTGCCTTATCGGAGCAGTCAGCTGTCACTCCGATGGGAAATAAATGTGTTTTACAGTTACTGCGCGGTCTTCTGTAGTTTGCCTCATTGTTATTAGCCTGCACTAAAATACTACAGATACATTGTCATTGAGTTAAGTAGGCCTTGTTATTTTTTTCACCCCGTTTCGAATGGAGAATGTCATGGGAATTTGCATCGTGCCACGTGGAGTTGTCACAAAGTTAGCGCTGAACTTTGGACTGAAGGGCGGGGGACAGAGGGGACAGATACAGGAACTGCGTGGGACGTGTCCCCCGTGTCCGCTACGCCCTTGCCTGAATCATATGTCATGCGGGGTGTTTTGCGATTGCTTTCTTGATTTAGTGCTTGTGTTCATTGATTCTCTGTTTCAGTGGCATGAGGTCTTGCCAACATAGCCACATGGCATGACGATTTTTCGAATTGCAAGGATAAGTAAAATGGCTACATTTAAACATGTTATTACACTCAAAGTTGCAATTAGCTCCTTACCAAAATGAAACTTTGTTGTACAAAGAGGTGCATTGTGTATGTCAAGCAAATGCACTCTGCAAGCCACGTTCCACTTTTTCATGGAGGAGCCTTACAAGTCTTTTTTAAAGAGAGTAGACAACATTAGTATAATTATCATGTAAGAATTTCGCTTATAAGAGGGTTCTGTCTGGGTTTACATAAAAATATATGAGAAGATGTATGTGAATATGTTGATCTAAGATAGTCACCATCTGTGGGTTAGTACACGCCATTCTTTTGACAGCTGAACTGGGCTCATCTTAGATTATGGCAAAAGGGACTGTTACATCAAATCCTGTGCATTTGTAAAAGCAGGAGAAAGGCTTTCATTTGACTGTTCGTACCAACATGGTATGATTCGTGCTGAAACTTCCTCAATGAGTAA
>OMOV01108847.1:3048-14107 GCA_900312565.1 Beryx splendens | reverse complement strand
GCTATGCACTCTCCTGCACTTTGGTTTGCATAAGGACTTTCAAAAATCTATTATTTTCTCTCGCCTACACATAAAACAATAAATTTGCCCACTCGCTCACCTAATCTGTCCCTCTATCACACACACACACACACACGCACACACAAGAGATGTACCTTTCGCCGATACAGCGGCATATCTGAATAAGAACAGAAGAGTGCATAGCCATGCCCATTAAGAAGGCAAACAAATAATTAAGATAATTTTTTTTTTCCAGACAGGATTGAACTTGAAGAAACAAACTCATTTCATGGTCTTGAAAGACATAATGAGAATCAACATGGAATGCATTAGGTCACAGTAGGGGATGTGAAAACAAGAAATAATTTAAAAGTACAGCATAGCAAAAATTACTTAAAAGATTTCTATTGCATTCAAAACAAACCCATCAGCAATCCCAGAAAAAAAACAAAAAACAACTGCATCCAAATGTTATTGTAAAGTGAACACAAGCCGTCGGTTGTGAGTCTGTCAGGTACGGGCCGATTTCTCTCGCTCCATGCCGTGCCGCTGGCTGTGACTGGCTGTGTGGTTAACAATGGAGCTGGGTGGCTGTCGTCGAACCGGACTAACCGTTCCTCCGGGATCGTGAGGATGGAGGGAGACAGTCAGCGGGGTCACACCTCCCAGGGAGCCCTTGTGGCCCTGGAGAGCCAGGAGCGCCCTGAGAAGCATTTCCAGGCAGGCCTTAACACAGAATTAGACATTAGTTCTTGCAGCGTGTTTACAGCTTATCATTCTTCAACAGGGCCTTTTGCATTACTGGAATGAAAAGCCCGCTCCCCTCCCAAACATCGCTATGAAGAGATACTCAGCATTCTAAAAGTCACCTGACATTGGGATCTCAAGTTACTTAGCAACAGCTAGCAGCAGTGGCGAAGCTATCCACATCCCTCCCTTCCCTCTCATGCTCGTATACTGTAGATACACACAAAGCTCTCCTCCACTACTGGCCTTTTCCCCCCTCCTTTGTTCCATACAGTATCTCAACATAAAACCGAGCCCTCTGTTGCTCCATTTACACCATTTGTGTCACAGTCAGACCGGTCACAGCGTGGCAAGCGAGCCCTGCCTCCCTGATCTGCCACTGTGCATGGATCACAGGCACTGCAGTCCTGCTTCTTCCCTGTGAAGACCACAACACTCTCCTCATCAAGACCGGATCCATCTCCTGCTCAGCTGTCCACACACAAGCCATTAGTGACTTTGTTGCCAGGCATAGGACTTTGGTTTCTATTGTCAATTTCACTGCTAAGTAACTCATTTTCATTAAGTATGTTTTTTTCCCCCAGTTAGCTACATCAGAGTTTTTGTGGCAGACTTTAGGTCATGGTGGTAGTGTTTGTCATTTGCTGAGAAATTTGCTGCCCTTTCTCTGGGGTTGTAACGTCCTCATGAGAACACACAATACCACGAAACCTGTATCAACTGCAAGGAGGAGGGCACACTCGCTCCCTGCAGTTAAACTGATAATGTGTGAGTAGTGTGCATCTCCTGTAACTATGTGTGCGTCTCATGTCGCAGGTGCCATGAACACGGTGGTGGGCCTCGTGTCCAGGGGGAATCTGCTGTATGTGTATGTGTGGATGTGAGGGAGCACAAGCTGTCTCTCATTAAGATAGCAAAGCGATGGCTATGGAAACATCAGCTGGGAGAAATAATGCGGCTCCTGTCTTATGCTCTGGCTGCTGCCACTGTGCAGGGACATGTAAACCCAAGAGTACAGGGACATTTACCACCCTGATCTACAGCAGGTGGCTCTCTGGACTCAACTTGCACTAGGTCTACCTCCAAAGGTGGTGGAGACTATCTAGAATGCTAGGGCCTCATCTACAGAATCATTATACACTGCAAAATGGCTTGTATTTTTTGCAGGACATGTTAGATAAGGGTAAATCCTATTCAGTGGCATGCACAGACTGTGAAAGGAGCCGGGGCAAATTCTCCAAAAGGGCAACTTCTAGACTGTGTGGTGGCTAAGATGCCACAATTTTTTTAGGTTCGAAAATGGCCTTTGCTATTTCTTTTCACTGTGAGCTGTCTGATAAAGCAGAAATGCCATGAAACTAATCTTTAAAAGGGCACATCCCCAGAAATGCTAGGGGTGTCTGGGGGCATATGATGCTCCCCCAGGGAGAAATTTTTGAAAATCTGCTATTAAAAACTGTTTTAAAAATGTGGCTGATATTCAGACCAAAAGTAACACACTGATAATGGTATAAAAAACATAGACAAGGTGAATAGAGGCCTAGGTTTACAGTTGTGTTTACAGGCGAGCCCTACTAGTTGTTTCTCAATGTAGTTAGGCATCTCAGAATTTTGGCAGAGCTACAGACATCTTTTCTGCACAGATTTCTTTCTGCAAGAGAAGGAGGCAAGTGTCTTATGATTTCATGGAGAGGATGAAAGCATTTATTTGGCTTAAACACTCACTGCCGGCCAATTGGAAGCTGTTGAAGAGAGGTATAAGTGTGCCAGGGTTGAATAGCCATATAATGGAAATACTGCTGTATAAATGCCCTTCAGACTGATTATAAGCCCTTTTAGTTTATAGCTCTTCAGGTGATCTGTGCAGCAATGCTCGCCTCGAAACTCTGTCTTGGTATTTCAATCTGAAAAGGGCACCTAGGACAAAAGAGCTGGGGCCTCCTCTGTTTGCTCCGTGCATGCCTATGATCCTACTGGATAATCAAGGTTTACTTGGCAGCTATATCTGCTTGCCATGTGGGCTTTGGAACCAACACAATAGGCCAGTGCGATCATGGCTGTTCACCCCAGCAGCTCTGATTTCTCCTCTCCAGAGAAGTGACAGCTGAGTTGCGTTTGCCCAGTAGGTGCATTATGTACATACATAGGCAGGACGAGGGAGTTTAGGGTCAGTGAGCCACTCTTGGTGTCATGCACTGGAACTCAGAGAGATAAGCCCATATTTCATCTCTCCAACTGGCTAGAGGAGGCTATGCTTTTGGCTTATTGGAGCAAGGGGCTACAGCCTCCTGTGGGCCTTACAGCTCATTCCACTCGGGACATGCTAACATCTCGGGCCTTGTTCAACGGAGTTTCTGTTCAGGACAACAGCAAGCTGGGATCCGCCACATGCTTTTGTCATATTTTTCAGAATGGGTGTCACTGCTCCTTCACTGACGCAGACAGTCCTCCGCGTCGGTGCTACATGAAGACATCTATTTTCAACACTGATTGTTGTAGGGCCTCTATTGGGGTCCCAGCATGCCACAGCAGTGCCTCAGCTTCAGAAAGCACAGCGCAATACAGGAGCTGTCTCCATCTCCTACAGGCTGAGATGCCAAATGAAGCTTGAAAGAGAATTTAAGGTGACTTGACGTAACCCCAATGCTCTGATAGTGAGGTATTTCATCACACTTTTTTCTTTGGATGAGGGAGAAAACGTGCTTGAGAATGCTGTACCTGTGAGCCACAGAGGCATATGTAGAGGAGGCAGTGCTCCCATGTCACTGCTGTGACTGGTCTGTTTGTGACTGACGTGGCGTAATTGGAGCGTCTGTGGTTGGATTGTTAGAGAGTGCTCTCCTTGGCGGAGATACAGTGACCTTAAGCTTCATTGGGCTGTGGTTGGTGCCAAGTTACTGAACACTCTTTAAGTCATGTGAAAAATGGCAGTAATAATAATATCTTGGGACCATTCAAATTCCCATGTTATTGCTGTACTTCAAATGCTGTCATACTGTCAATGATACCAGTTAAAGTAAAAAAAAAAGCCTCAAAAGTAAAGCAGAATAAAATGAAATACATTCTTCTGGACCAATCCTTCCTCATGTTCAATGCTGACCATAACAAAATGTTGGAAAATCAATGAGATATTATTTCCACAGTACCACTCCAGGTTTCTTGTCCTCCCCTGCACTTCACTGCCTGAAGAAGTAGTGCTGAGCTTAATTTCACCACATATTTCAACACACTTAAGGTACAGCACATTACATAAAGTACCAAAACTATTACAGCCTCTCAGGCCAATGTGCAGGTCTTACCTGGTGGCCCTATGGGTCCTGGATCTCCTGGCAACCCCAGACCAAGCTGACCTCGTTCTCCTTTCTGACCCCTGTAGCCTGAGGACAGACACAACACTCTGATTGGACCGAGTAAAACGCTTCAAAGATGGCCGGTGTGGTGTCATGTGGCAGGAGTTTGTGATAAGTAGGATTAGTACAAATGCCATATCGTGTTATGTTACAATCAAAGGACCTTCAAGGATGAGGATAAACTTTCCAAAGAATGCAACCTTTAGATTTGTCCAGGGACTTTCGTATATAGATTGTCTTCTTGATGTTATAAACAGCATCAAAATGACTACAATGTCAAGCATCAACTCTATACTTCTATATACTAGCTAATGTTTAGAGGAGCAGCTTTGGTAGTCGGTGTAGAAATAGGCTACTCTGAATTCCCAGTTTCAAACCCAAGCCTTTGAATAATACAAAACCCACTGACATCCTGTCAAAATAGAAATTATCAAACAAGCCATCTGCGCTTTTGTCTTCGAAGTGAGAGGCATCATGGACTTGTATGGCCTTTCTGACAACATCAGGGCTGCATGCAAATTGCTTTGAAGACTTCCAAACAGAGCAAAGAGGGGTTTTTTCAATCAGAGGTCAGATATGAGGATCACCAAGGACATTCACAGGGGAAGAAATATAGGCCTAATCAAACGATGATTCCTTCCACAGAAAGAAATAATCATGTCTATTCACGACAAGTAGACTCTGATGCTCAAAAAGTTCAAAAGCGATGTAATTCTGAAGGAAGACGTCATACATCATCGGCAACTAAAAACTAGTGCTTTAACAACAATATGCACGCAACTTATTCTGTTCGGTCACAGAAAGAAAATTAGATTCACTCGTGTTAAAATCATGTTCAGTATTTTCTAAAGATGGTGATTGTCTGCTGCACACTCAAATATATAGAAATAAGTTCTACTGTGAAGAACACAAGCACATGCTTTTCATGTCAAAAAAGAGGGTAAGGGGTAGAAAATCAAAGCATTTGCAAGTTTTCAACCCAGTCCAGTAAGTTTGTCGTTCATAGAAATATGCACACAAACACATACTATTCATGAGGCTTTATCAGAATCACTCCATGCAAACTCATACCAAATAAAGCCGATAAGTCTTTACAGTTCAAAACAGCAGCATACCAAGTCAGAATGTGAGGGGCTGTGAAAATATTTCCCCGCGAGGCACTTAGAGAAATGGAGTCTCAGGACCAGTGGCTGCATGGAGTGCATCAGAAACATTGACAGAAGTATCAAGCATTGCACTGCCAGGCCCAAAGGGGAAACGCTTCAGCGCTTACAAGGCAGAGAAAATCTCAGAAAAAAGGCTTATGAATGCTCCCAAACTGGGTCTCAAAGAGAGAGGGGCTATCCACACATTGCCGCAATAATGAGACTTCTTTCAACACTCACGGTGCCTGGGGCATTCATTCAGGGAGGTGACGTTCCATGGAGAAAAGAGCACTGTACCTTAAGCAAAAAAATACTGAATAGTACACAGGGCAATAAGCTTGGGTGGCACGTTGAATTGGTGCACTCACTGATAAATTGAAAATGCTTGTGTGTGTCTTTACTTGGTTGAAAATGAACTGTATCAAACATTTCTAGAGGCACTAAGGCACAAAATACGATGATGAAAAATAATGTCGCCACAGAGTGGTTTTTCATGCTTGATTGATAGGACTGCAATCCTGCACCTGTTGCACACTGTTGTAAACAGCGATAACAGCAATATCTCTTTATTCATGCTATGTCTAACAAATGAAAAGGCAAACCTTTCTTTGAGCAGCTGCTCCATCAAAGACCAATTACTGTAGGATATTTACCGGTATTTACCATTCTGTACAGCACAATGCAGAGCATTTCGGAAATATACAGTTTACAGCCCGATGTCATGAAGAAAACAGTTTGTTTCGCTCAGTATTACGTAATAAACACACAGTAACCTTCAATAGAAAACTAAAAAATATATAGGTTAAACAAAACAAAAGGTAAAATGTATGAAATATACACTAACACAATGACTTACATCAGTGAGGTTTTTCATTACGATCTCAGGAAAAGATGAATAGAATGATAAATGAACATTCAATTACAACAAAAGATGCAGAAAAAACAGAAAAAAAGAACTCCCCCCTTGCATGTATGCTTCTGTATGGTTATTCTCTAACAGCTTGAGACTACAACCCAAGAGAAATCAAACCATGAGGGGAAAAAAAGACTGTGAATTCAACAGAGGGGTTATTTTTCTCCATAAACTATTCATTTTGGCATATTGGGGAAGAAGTCAAATTGGATATTCCAGAGGAGCACAGTCTCCAGTGGAGGATGACGAGAAATAATGAGGAAATATTACCCCAAACTCTCTCCCCAGCTGAGTGGAGGCACGAGTCAACAAAGAAAAAATTAAAAAGTTGTTGAATTTTTGATTTATCAAGGGAAATAACTTTCCTCTTTATTTTCAATGTAATCAGAAAAGGCCCGCACACTGACAAAAGCTATTGAGGCTCATTGGATGTAAAAATAGACGATTTCTTTACATAGTGAAAAAACAGTGACTAAGTAAGAAAAAAAAGGGTGAACGTTTCGGTCCACTACTTCCATGTTTTTCATGTTGGCTCTAACCAGCCTGTTGGCGGTAGCCAGGAAGCCAGGCTGATGGGTGGAATCAATCAGTCAATCAGCCCATTAACCTTATTGTGGCCAACAGGCCTACAAGGAAATGCACACAACCCATACAAAAATATACACAGTAAATAATAAATTAAGAATAGCTCAAACCCTGTTATACTATCTACTAAGAAGAAATAGGTTGTCTAATAGAAGAATGTCAGATACAATTCTCGTACAGGACTTACTCCATAAATACATATTACAATAGGCAGCTCCACAAAGATAATCTCTGACAAATCCACAAGGATGGAGGGCACGGCTACAGAATAAGGCCCCGGGGAGAGAGAGAGATAGTCAAGGGGCTACAGAAAGCACAAGAGAGACCCTCTGGATGTAGTGTCCAATAGGCTGGTTGCCTATTTAGTGCCAACATGAAAAACATGGAAGTAGTGCCGATGATGGTCTGAGGACCGAAACGTTCACCCCTTTTTTTCTCACTTAGTCACTTTTCCCCCCACTATATAAATAAATCATAAATTTTTGCCTCCAATGAGCCTCAGTAGCTTCTGTCAGTGTGTGGGCTTTTTTTTATTACACTGGACTATTATGCTGGCCTCTCGCACCTGACCCACTCCTTCGTAAGCCTTGAGTCAAGCGCAAACTTTTCGATGTTATTCTCTTTATTTTCAATAAATATTTTATTGCAAAGCTGCATGAAGAATCACCTATAAAACACTCTTTTGAAGCATACAAAATAAAACAGGCTAAACAAAATCCAAGACATCGTGTGTAATGCAAACGGCATTTACACAGCACAAATATTTATAGTGTACTAGTCGCATTCTTTTACTGTAGTATTGACGACTGAAAGCTGCATCTTATATTATAGTAGTGAGTTAAATTGTAAATGGTCTTGAATGATGTGAGGTAGATACAAAGCTCAAAGACAGAGGCCAATGCAGCAGTGCTTTGATCTGCACCAGCACACAACACACTGCTGTCTCTTCGAAAGTTAAGACACTGTAGTTCTGCTGCGGGCGGGCGTAGGATAATTCTAAGCAAGTCCGGGAAAGGTATAAAGCCTGAGCAGCAAACCATTAGTGATGTACGGGTAGTATGAGCAGTCAGAAAGTTGTACCAGTTTGTTAAGAATGTCCGCCCTCTTTCCTGACTACGCTCCTTTGTGTTTTTCAGAGCTTTCTGTCACGGGGTGAGGTATCAATACTGGGGCTCTTCCCTGTCCACACTGATATTACTTTCTCTTATTCTCAGCCAATTCTTCGTTTGTCTTCATATTTCCCAGAGCAGAGAGGGCCGCTGCGCACCACACTCCTGGCCTTTCCTCTGCTTCCCGCCCCTCAGTCTGCATTGATATATGGGTCTAGCAGGAGAGAAATACCCATGAATCCCTACAACAAAGTGTCAGTCTACATTGGTGCCCCCCCAGTCTTCATCACAGGCGATCACTAGTGCAACTCTTTACATACGGCAAAATATCTTTTACTGAAGTGTGGTCGCTCTCCACAGACTTTAACCCTTCAAACTGCAGCCTTTATTACACAGTAATGTACTGGAGGCTGCCTCCCTTCAACACAATAGGCAGGTAAGGTATGAGGCAGCTGGAGAAACTGTTTGAGGTGCCACAGTAAGTACATTTAAGCACCAATGAGGCGTACACATATATGGCATGGCTACACACATAAATGTCACTTAGGGTTAATTCTCAGGTTTCACCAATAGTTTAGGGCAATCCAAGGTTAAGAGTGTTATTTCTAGTTCAAATTTTAGCAGGAGTGGAGAGCGTAGAAGTCCAGCAGTTTAGCTTCCAGCTTGGTTCCTACCTTGAGGACCAGGAGGTCCAGGTTCTCCCGGAGTGCCTGGTAGACCATCCTTGCCGGGGGGTCCTGGAGGCCCTTGCTGAACTTGCGATGCTAAAATGGCTGCTGGAGTCTTTTGCACCATGACATACCTGGACAGCTTCTCTACAGGGGGGGAATTAATATTCACATTTAGAATGCTTAGAGATAACGTAGGGTAGAGAGGAAAAGAGAGAACGGTGAGAGATAATAGAGAGAAGAATGGATACAGAATAATATGGGGAACAGTTTTGGAGGCAGCATCTGTACCTTCAAAGACCCTCAAAACTTCATTTCGGATAAACGTTTTAATCTCCTCCATGGAGCCGGCATCATTCTGTGTGGTGGGGGGGAGAAGCATACAAACTTCACTAGAACATATTTAACAGATTAAGAGAATGCAATCAAGAGACAGCAGTAATTCATGTTGTATTCACAGTAAAATGACAGCAAAGGAGATAAAGAGATGAAAGTTATCATGGCATGATAATCAACATGCTGCCATGTCTCTCAACCCAAAGACTGCTTCTCCAAATTCTGTGTTGAAAACAATGGCAGGGAGTGGATATTACTGTTCAAAGTCTACTTTATAGTTATTGTCTGATCCTATGTTGCATTATAATACAGCTTTTATGCCTTGAATCTAGCTGAAAAGAGAGGCGATTGAAGCAAAATAGATTTTTTGGAAGCACTGTATGCAAACATTTGTTGCTGTTTCTTCATGTCCATCTTTCAGTAATAAACTCCATTAGTCGACTCGACAAGCTTTGACTGGTGAAAGAGCAGATTGCCATGCCAGCTTTCTGTGCTTTTAAAGCTAACTTTAAAAGCACAGAAAGCTAAAAGGATTTATAAGGTTGGTGTGGATCGCCACGGTTCTAACAAGACATGACACTTAATGTCAGTCATGGGTGCCTTTCTCAACAGTATTAAAAGCACTTTGCAAGGCCCCTACTCCACAAACAATGGTGTACACTCGCAGCTGGACCTTGAGTCTCAGCATTCAAAAGCATGCCTTTCATCTCTGCCGAGGATGTGATATAACTTATGTAACTGCGTATGTCTAAAATGTCTGTGACACTCGGAGGTGTTTTCAATGCTCTACTCCCACATATTTCTGTCTTTCTTTCTGTCGGTGTCTCTATCTCCCTCTCCCTCTCCTTCTCTCTCTGACCTTCTGCTGCGCTTAGTTGATCAGGAGTGGGAAGCGTCGAGCAGAAAGAGAACAGCAACCTCACTTGCAAAGCCTCGTTTGATGTTTCATACAGAAATCTGTGGCTGGCTGCACCATTTTCCGCACGGGGAACGAGAAATGTGCTAGTTACACAAGCTTGGGAAGTAGGCTGATGCGTTTTAATCATCTGGGAGGATAGTCTCTGCTTACGGAGAGGTATTTCCAAATTTCCCAACTTACCAAGAGGTTTACTGTACCCAAGGGTCCTGGAGGGCCGGGGTCTCCTTTTTGGCCTTGAGGTCCCATTGGTCCGATCAGTCCAGCATCCCCTGGCCGTCCCCTCTCGCCCTGGACACCTCTCTCTCCGGGAATCCCTGGGTCACCCTGCAGTAACGGAGCCCAGACACATCACAACTGATTTTTCTGATGGATTGATGTAGGCACATACCGTTTGCTCCAATTTAGTTCCAGTTGAGCTCAATAAACATTAAAGCTGTAGGACCAGGGAGAAGGTGGCATATGACGCAACACTGACATTACTGTTTTCAGGCTTGACTCATACCGGTGCTGTATCATTAAACATGCTGTACACATTCACCCATTACTCTTATTGTGTCCACTCACTCACCTCTCCTGAGGGGCTGTAGCCAATTGTAAATCTAGGAGCCACACTTTCTATCCTCTATTAGCAGCATTTGCAATAGATTACTGTAGAAGTGTGACAGAGCTCTTTAATTGTGCCTTGCAAATACAATAGGAAACTGCATTGAGCTGTAAATGCCTTTATCTGGTGCTTATGCGCTCGTGGGGATTAGTCACATTTTGTGCAAAAGTGAAGACTTTCATTAGTATTCATCAAAACCTTTTTGTGCATGATATTTTGCCTCATAAAAACAGGTTCCTTTTTAGGAAAACAGGAATGAAAGTACTCACACGTTCTCCTTTGGATCCTCTGTCCCCTGCTCTGCCTGTGGCTCCCTGAAGAAAAAACAGCAGGAAAAAAAACAAATTATACAACTTTCAAGTTGAATTTGAATACTTTCTTGTCAAGGCAAGGCAGGAACTTGTAAGTATTGGAAATAGAAATTATGCTGATCCTGAAGCTAAATTCATCACCCACTTTCTCTACTACTCCCCACAAAGTATTGATATTCAGTTACAAACAGAGACCAAACACTCCACAAGAAAGCATCATCCACTCCACGGGACACTGGCAGAACTTCACAAAACAAGAAGATGTCGATGCACCGCAACAAAGCCTCGAGCCCTGCATGGTGCTCAGTGGTTGATTTCCCTGTCATCAGACCCAGCCACAGCGCTGCATCATCCCTCAGTGAAGTTTAGGAA
>OMOV01108825.1:0-10071 GCA_900312565.1 Beryx splendens | reverse complement strand
GGCCTGCCTTACACGTGACTCGCAGAAGTCATGCGAAAGTCACATTTACAGATTTGTCTACGCATTCACAAATATGATTACGCACGCACACATCTGATTACGCACACACACATCTGATTACACACACACAGATCTGATTACGCACACACACATCTGATTACGCACGCACGCATCTGATTACGCACCAACATCTGATTACGCACGCACGCATCTGATTACGCACACACACATCTGATTACGCACGCACGGATCTGATTACACACACACGGATTGTTTTGCTACAATAATGCCCCCATAGTCTCGAGCTCTTCTAGTTTCGCGGCGCTGTTTAACGCACGGGCCAGCTTCTAACTGTTACGTCACTGTCACGTGCCGCCGGTCTGCTGCTAGCTGCCGTTAGCTAACTAACTCTCGTGGCAAACTACGGGACACCCGCGCCACTCAATAGACGCCGTGCACGCGCCCTCGCCACTCAATAGACCCCGTGCTCGTGCGGCTGTTTTGCCTTCAAATTCAATTTAGGTACTGCAAGCTAGACTATGATGCAGTTGTAGACACAACACAGGAGGTCCCTGCCTGGGCCTGAGAGGAAGGGGAGGAAAGGAGTTTAATGTGGCTCTAAGATGGACTATTAAATGTGACTAAAACTAGACTAAAACGTAATAAGTTTTCGTCGACTAAAACTAGACTAAAATGTAATGAATTTTCGTCGACTAAAACTAAGACGGATAAAAATGACTAAATGTGACTAAAACTAGAGTAAAACGTAATGAGTTTTCCTTGACTAAAACTAAGATGGATAAAAACGACTAAATGTGACTAAAACTAACATGCATTTTCGTCTAAAGACTAAGACTAAATCTAAAATAGCTGCCAAAATTAACACTGCTACCAATGAACTACTGAGCATGAATCTGAACATAATTAACGCGTCGCAAGGTTTCACGTCTTCCATCTGTCCGCTGTGATGCTGTCAATAAGGCAAACTGTACTGTATTCGTTGGGACTATACAGTAGCAGATCTGCTTACACTATATGCATATGTTGTCAATGTCTTCTGTTTCAACATGATTACAGAAAGTAGTCCATTTCACATCTGTCCCTCCCTTTTAGTTCTAACATGAAAAAGTGAACTAATGGGGCAAATATCCGTGTGCCATCTGTAGATTAGCTCAGTAAATGTTTTCTTTCTTTTATTTTCTTTTAATCTGCAATGGTATTTCTCATGTTGTTCCTGTAGCTATTTCAACAGCTCACCAACATGATCTCAGAGCTTGTGCTTGTACAATGCTCAGCTTCCACAGCAGGTTTTTTTTTTGTTACACTGCCACACTCAAATACAGAATGAAGCAATCTTCTAGCTGCTTTTTTCAGCATCTCCATTCTCTTCTTTTTTCTTAACCTTTTTTGATAACTTCCCGTTTATTACCATTGCACTAAAAGGGAAAATCTTTTTTTTCATCCAGATATACTTATCTCCGTTCTCGACACACTGACAACCTGTTCTCTTGTGGCTTGAATTGCAGCAACATCTTCAAACCTTCCAAATTTCTCTCAGCTTCAGCCCAAGGCCGTCTTCTCTCTCTATTCTTTTCTTTTCCACCTTGCTCTTTGCATTGTGATTCCCTTGACATCGTAGACATGCTGCCTGCTGTTATATCTTGCAGGCATGCGCAAGCCGATGAGGCTAGAAGAAGACTTTCGGCAGGGCTTGAAGTGTTACGAAGGCGTTGATCTAATTTCTCTTACCCTGGGAATTTTATCCTACATTTGTGCACAAATCTCTAATATGTGATGCCAAGAAAGAACATGTTCTGTTTGAGTGGCAGTGAATGAGATGAGGATGATTTTCTGAGGAGATGGACACATTTTCTAGTGTAGAACTGTCAGGACTACATTGAAATGAATCTCATTTGAATGTAAATGCTCCAACAATTGTCCACAAAGTCAGCATCCCATTCATAGTCAATCAGGTATCTATATGGATGATGACTTAGGAGATAGCTGTTCATATTCTCAGATATTGATTGAAGTGTTAAAGTTGAATGAAATAACAAGTAAATTCTGTTTAAAGTGGCTCTTTACTTTCAGGTTAACGGAAGCTGTTTGGAAGAGGGAAGTGAAGCGCATGGCAGTGGAGTGGCTTGGTGTTGCAAATCATCGACCCACAGCTGTGCACTGTAACACGTACTGCGCTGGCCTCCTGGTCATGTCCCACTGGAACCGTGATACTCAGCAATGTATTTCTTAGAAATCACTGCCTACGTGTCTAAATATTGGTTGTTCACCTGCCACAAATTAACTACAGTGCCAGACTATGGTTTGATCTGATAGATCTGATCTGATAAAGCTGATAAAGTGTAACCAGAATTCAAATTCTGAATCATGGCAAAAGGGGAAATGTATTTTAATGAGACAAGTGGACTGTACATTTACACAAAAGAAACAGTTGATCAAATTGATATAAACTGGATTCTCTTTAGTTAGGCAAAATACCATCAACATATAGGAAATGGACCCGCTTTAAGCCTTTTGATGACATGTACAGTAACAGTTTCAAAATGTGTTAAATTAGAATAAATACAGAACTCAGATACTGAAGTTGACTAAGTTTACAAAATGGTCCTGTAACATTACATAGAGGTTGCAGATATTACACAATTTTAAGATCGATAAATAAATACAGCAACTTGCATTGTGCTGTCCATATAAACATCGTAATAAAGACAGATCTACAAGGCCTGAGTGCAGAATAGTTTAAGTTTGGGATTTTGAACAGTGGCACCATGCATTCCTGAACAGGAACATTTTCAACAGCTGCCATTCTTGTGGAGATTTCAAAAAGAACCCATCACATTAGCACCTTTCTAAAACTTTATCACTATAAGCACCAATACATTGAACACCATGACTACATAACGCTTTCATAAGACCTCAGTGAGAGCTAGAGATATTTGGAAACGGCAAATCTGTGACTCTCTCAGAACGCTAAATTATAGCATATGTATCTCAGACTTGGGGAGACACATAGCCTTTCTAGTAAACTGGAGTCAGATCTACAGAAATACTGACTGAATAATGAATATTTGCATGATCAGAACAGTTTTTTGGAAATTGCTGATACATATATGTAGTTGAGAGTGTGGTGGACCATGTTAATATTATGAACACAGTATTAACAATATAAGGTAGCAGTAGGGTCTCTCCAGGTGATCCAGCCCAACGCGAACCAAATGTGTAAAATAATATGCAAGTGCCCATGTAACTGATTATGACCAGATTCAGAAAAAATCAGCTCCACATGTTCCTTCAAATGCCATGTAAAGTAATATGGTCTGACCCACTTGAAGTTTAAAATAAAAGTTCAAGTCCTGCATTAAGACTGCTGACATATATTTGAAGAGATAATTGGTTTACTGTTGGCCTCTGTGCAAATAAGCGCTGAGTAAGAATAGTGAATTTGGTCAAAAAGACAGTGTTGAAAATTGGAGTTACACTGTTCCCATTGGACTGGCTGTCGCTCCTCATCCTTCTTCCATTTGCTCTTGTCCCCATGTCAGCCTCGACAAACTAGGTTGCAGGTGTGGAGGGCTTTGGTGTTTGTTGTGTGGGAGGTTGAAGGTCTGCTCTGACACGATCCGCTGCATGCGACAGGCTCACAGTTCCTGTGATAACCCCACATTTACCTGCCAGTGCTCTCTGCTTCTGAGAGATTCTCGTTCACGCTCACATAACTGAGCAGCTCAGGAGAGTAGGTCATCGTTCAATAAACTGGAGGCTAATGACATTTTCAGGAACTAGAAGCGTTCGGGTCATGGGCTTCACTGCACCCCCTTCTGGGTCCGGCTTCACGTCAAACTCGAGTAGAATCTGATGAGACCAGGGAAAGAGTATAGACTTACATCAGGGTGATTAAAATAGAGTCAGTTCCCATTTTGTTGTAATAAATGTTTGTTAGTGACTCACTGGATTATGTAATCAAATAAGATAATTAGAAATGAGATAGGCACAAACAAGATTTCTTTCTGATGAGCCCTGACTGCATTTACATGCACACAATAATCTAAATATTACTTGTTTTGATCACGAAAATAATTCAGTTAATATGTGTACATGCATAGCAGAATGTTCTGTCAGTACGATTAAAACAATTAAACGATTGATGTGCCTCCATCACTACACTGCATAAAACTATTTCTTAGCTGTTCACTTGCTTTTTATATGCAAATGGCTGATTATAACTACTAGAAAGAAGTTCTAATTTTCAAAAGTTAATTATGTAGTTACTGTCGAATATAAGCAATGAATCTTAGGCTCTTTATCCACTCAAACCTTTCCCGACCTGCTGTAGTAGTGTTGTTTTGATTGGTGCCAAAAAGCACAAACCTGTCAACTGTACGCTCCTAAAATCTCTTGATACACTGATGCATTAAAGTGTGAAAGAGGGTTAACTGATATTGCCGTATCCCTTTTCTTTATCAGTATGAGTAGCCACGACTAACACCTGCTAACGCACTGATATGGTACCCATCACTGCCACAACTGTAATACTATGAAAATGGATAGGCCTAGACCAAAAACACTCTTGGGTCCTAGTATTCTAAAAGCTAATCAATAATCAACAACAAATGAATAACCCTGGTCAGGATTATATTTTCTGACTAATCTACCCAACACTGTCCATATGTAACTCACCCTGGCAAGTGCAAGGTAGAGCTCCAGCTCAGCGATGCGGCGGCCTATGCAGCTGCGTTTGCCCACCCCGAAGGGCACAGAGGCATACGGGTGATGACCCTGGTCCCTGCTGAGCCAGCGCTGGGGCTGGAATTCATCTGGATTTGGAAACACTGCTGGATCCCGTGAGGTCGCAAAGTGGCACAGAGTAATCAGAGTCTGGATGGAAAGATTTTACTGTCAGCTATCTGTTGTATTGATACCGTATATAGTCGTATACCCATTCAGCACAATAAGGATGTCTTCTTTTGAGAGTGGGAAGTCAACCCACCTCAGTATTTTATTTTAAAAAGAGAAATCAGTGTGGGCATGAGCCAGGTTTGCATCCATAAATGGAAGATTTCTCAACAAAGTGCACTAGTTCACTCAGCCACGAGGGGCATCTTGAATGAAAAGGGATGGAGTAAGATATACTCACATTTTTAGGGATGAGGTAGCCTCCAACCTGGATGTCTTTCTCTGTAATGACCCGAGCGTTGGCTGGAATAACAGGATACAATCTGCAAAACCAAAGTTCAGGATTGTAAGTTCCACTAGCATCTCTCAGCGAATACTGAAATTTAAAAAAATAACTGCAACCTATTGAATTATACCTGAGCACTTCCTTGACTGTGGCCTTCATGAGAGGCATGCGGGCCACATCTGCTGCCTCAGGTACGCTACGACCCTCCAGCACGGTCAACACCTCGTCCCGAAGCGAGGCCTGCACCTCAGGGTGACGGGACAGCTCGTACAACGACCAGGACATTGTGCTGGAGATCTGAAAACAAACAGAGCCCAACAGGGTAAGGGGTGAGTGGGACTGAGAGAACATTCAAGTCACTGTACCAGCGGATGGAGGGAAGACTGAGCTTCAGCTTATTCTGACTGGGGAAAGTCCGCCTTAATATAAAGTGAAGAGATCCCTGTATAAAACAATGGCTGCATCTTTATTAAGACTGTATCAGGTACATCAAACATCTGTTAAAGGGATGTTTTGCATATGTTTTGAAAGACAACTATCTAGGGCAAGACCGCAAATGGATGAGAACTGAGCTGAATAAGCGGAAGGAGGGGGTCATTTTTACCGTGTCGACCCCCGCCAGAAGAAGCTCTGTGATATTGCTGTAGACTGTCTTCATGGGCAGGCCCGTCCGCGACAAGAAGTAGGTGAGATATCGGCCCTCCACCTTCTCTCCACGGGCCAGCTTCTCCGCTTCTTCCCTCAGACGTTGGTCGATGTGGCCTTTAGCTACAGAGGGACAGAGGGCAGGGGTCCATATTACTGATTAGGAACATTTTAACACATCAGTAGCCATCAGTCAAAGGGTTATCCTAATAACGAAATAACCCTAAGGATCTGATGAGGTGCAGGTTTGCTTCATAATTGCAAATTGCAAGTTTTACGTCCCGCATTTTAGACCGACTGATTGATTTCATACTGATTATATCACAGACTCGCTAAATCCTTACACTTTTGAGTCCTCTTAGGCTCTCTAAAGCTGGGAACACATTACACGAGTATTAGGCGGATTATAGCCACAATTTGGCCATCACGGCTGATTTTCAAGATCAGACTAAGTCCACAGATGATCTTGTAGTGTGTGAGGGTTTAGGGCTGTAATCTCTTGCCTTCCGCTCCAGTTGGGACCAGCGTTATTATTTAAAGCATGTTTGGTTTTAACGACTTGAACCTGGACAAGTCTTAATGAACTCCTGTAGTGTGATCGGGTCAGCAACTCAAATCTGGAAAGCATTTTGTGGTCTGTGCTTGGAAAGTGTGGTATACCTACAATTGTCAGTAAGTATTTGTCTGTAACAAGGCACAGATTTTGCTACCATTCCCTCTTTTGACACCAAAATCAAGTCATTCAAAACAGAAATAAATACTATATTTAGAAGGGGGGGGGGGACTGAATTACTATGAATATAACTATGACACTGTGCAACTCACCAAAGTCAAACATGTAGTCCCAGCACTGACAGAAGGTGTTCCAGGGCTTGGGGAACAGCTGGTGTAACCACTTTGGCATCGCCATAGTAAGAAGCGTCATTACAAACATGGTGTTGATTGACTGGATGAAACGCTCCGTCTCTGCAGGAACAACAGGATCCAGGCAGCCAATTCTGGATTCAAACAACACTGAGGAAATACCTGTCAAGAAAAAAGGGGTAAAGTGAAGGTTAGAGAGAGAGAAAGACATAAACATGGGTTGACAGTGAAGATGGGATGCACAAGGAGGTAAAACCACATCTAAGTCTTTTTTTAAAATATTTTATTCATCAAGTCTACATTTGGTCCATCGCACAAATATTGGATGCACTGTCGACAATATAACTGAGCTTCTTTACTGATACCATGTGACACGATTTCTGAGTAATGAAGTTATTAAAACATTTGAAAATTTAAACAGTTATCTCTCGCTGCCACTTGGGGCTGCCAAGTTGCCTAGTGTAGCTTTAAGGCTGCAGTTTTTATGTCAACCTACTTTCACTGACATTTGATGCACAAACTTGTGGTGTTATCTGGTGCCCCATTTTTCCTGTTTGAACTGTATAGATATGGTCTGTCTGCTGTCTGGTTGCTGATAATGTTAAGTTATTTTTCATATGAGTTGTACAGTTGTGCAGATTGAAAGTCTCTAGTGGTGAGTGGCTCAGTTCTGTACAATGGTTAAGTCACTAACCTAATCCATGTTCTTCCTATTGCCTACCTCAACAATTTTTACTCAATTTCTGTACTAATATTGGTTTTGCTTAGTTCCTCGCATCTGCAAAGCACGTCATTTCAAAATTACTGGCACAATAGGACTAAATGTATCCAAGTTTATGGAATTCAGTCAAGTTTTATTAATAATCAAAGGCTCAGTTCTTGGACCAATTCCATTTCCCATTCGACAATATAACGAGCCATGATAGCATAAATGTTGGAGACCTGGGCATGTGACTGTAAGGTCGCTGGTTTGACTCTGCGGACTGGCTGAGAAAATCTGGGCAAGGAAAATGAATGAGTAATGCTTTCTCCTCCCTCAACAGTCACAGTGGCGCTGCTCAGTGGCAGCAGCACATCCTTATACCAGTATCTATTCTGGTGCAACCTCCATCCATTACAGAGCCACAAGTGATCTGTATCATGGTTTTGGTTCTATTCAACAATTACTGGTTGATCTGAACTGGTATTAAGCCTAAATGAGGAAGAAAAAAAAAGGTATTAAGATAATAAGATATGTTTTTACTTGAATCTCCTGTAAAATTTATGTCAAAGATCTGTGTTAATTGCGTTCTGAAAGGAGCCCAGATTGAGAAAGTCTTTGATTAGATCATTAATACTGTCCTTTAAAAAACATATTGAAAAGTTAAAAAGAGGTAAACTACGCTTTTTGTATGTTAATAAATGTTTTCTGTCACTATAACGGAATTGTGAATTTTTTGATAATTGAGCTTTGGTCTTTACGCCACCATTAATTTCTCAGTACTGAATTTATTAGGGCATTATCAGTGACATATCCTGGCTTGAACAGATATGTAAAATGTCAGTGGTTGCAGATAATATCGGTGCGCGAATGTGGCTGGCCCAAATAGCCAGTGTTTCCATGGTGTGGTACGCCCTGCAGGGATGCGTGATGTTGCTGCTCGTCAGACAATGTGAAACCTTACCCTCCAGGCCGAAGCGATAGAACTCGCTGGCGATGTCGGTGACGAGGCCTTGGGGATGTCTGCGAAGGCGAAGTTTGGCAATGAGGTCACTGACTACGCCGTTCAGGGTTTTATCATAAGCTTCAACTGCCTTTGGCCGCAACATGTGCTTCCCCAGGAGACTCCTCACCGCCTGCCATTCATCCCCCTCACTGGGCACACACACACACACACACAGAGAGAAAAGGTTAGTACATATCGACATACATTTGTGCGCACCTTGAAATATCGAAAAGCCTTGTCCACTGTACCTCACTCACATTTAAAAGTACAGCAAAGAACTTGACACCAGACATGTTATACAGTAAGAGAGTAAATAATTTAAAAGTCTTAAGTAAGTAAGTCTGGCTTCTCATTATCACCCTTTGTGAAATTTTAGACAGGAGTTCAGGTAAGTACCTTACAGTTCTGGTTTTCATATGCCTGACTTTGCGGGAGCTGTCTTGGTCGTATGGCTTTATTTAACTGAATGAGGCGAGGTGGACAGAGGTCTGACCATTATCTGACTGACTCGTGAGGCACCATCTTTAGTTCAAGTAGTAGCTAATGTTTTTTTTTCTTTCACATCAGTAAGGTCCTGCTTGAAATTCATATTATGATAAAGTAGAAAGCAGAATCGATGAGGATCAAGGAGCTGAATTACAAATCATGTTATTTTCCGCTCAGTTTGAAACTGTTCTGTGATTTGGGGCTTCTCATGTTAGTGTGAGACGAGCCTGGAGAGAGGAAAAGCAGAGCTAAGTGCAAAATAAAAGAGGGTGCAGAGGTGACAGCAGAACAACACTCACGATGTTAGGAGTCCATAGTGATGTCCTCTGAGTTTCCTGTAGTCTTTCCAGGAGGAAAGGTCGGAGCGCATGGGGTGCTGGCCCTCCTGCCTCAGTACCTGCTCTATGAGCGCTGGCTGAGCCACATGCACCGTCAGGATGGGACCAAAACTGGCCTTCCACATGGGCCCGTACCGCTGCATGCCTTCCAGCTGGGACAGGAGGAATAGGTTTGTCTTGGGGAAACACTGCTACAGGATGATTGGCATAATCTTTGGATGCATACTCTTTATTTTGTAGACCGATACATAAATGATGCTGCCCTCAGCTTTTCTAATCTACTAATGATTAGACGGTGACTAATGAATGACTTGCCTGACATAGTGTCTTGTATTAGCAATTCTTACCAAACAGTAGGCTAATGTTATATATGCCTTCCCCCGCCCGACCTCATATTCTATACTTGACTGATAACTTGATAGCTGAAGGCCAAATTGGCTACAAGATGTTTAAAAGATCTACAGAAGCCTAGAAATACTGGAAATTCTTACAAAAATACACATGAATTTATTGACAGAAGAACTCGTGATGATCACCTCTCAAAGGGGTCTCTCCAAAACGTTGCCATGTGGCATTAATCAAAAAAATAATAAAACTGGAGATAATTCTTCTGTTTCTTCTTTTTAATTACTTTTTATTTCATCTGTTTATTTGTGTTAGCAGAAATTATGGTTTCAGATCAGTACAGTTTCTCTCAACCCTCAGTTTTCTTATGTTTTAACTTACATCAGTTTGATACAAGGATGCACATGCTAGTATCAAACTGATGTAAGTTAAAACATAAGAAAACTGAGGGTTGAGAGAAACTGTACTGATCTGAAACCATAATTTCTGC
>OMOV01108608.1:5608-16219 GCA_900312565.1 Beryx splendens | reverse complement strand
AGGTGAGGTACCAAGACATTCTCCACACGCAGGTCTGTAGTTTGCATACATTCATAAGCACCCTACAGACTGACACTGGTGCCCACATCGTAGAATCCATCATCATGAATTTATATTTTCAAACAGATGCACACAGACACGTTCTGGCTCCATTTCTTGAGTTTGTGATGTACTGGAGTTTGTGTCTATCTTGTATTCCTTTTACCTTATCATGTTTTATATGTATTTGTCTACTTTTTGTTATGCAAATCCTTTTCTGACAAAACTGTAACTATGTTTAACTTTTAATGAGTTAACAGGTAGCTGGCAAGTGCTAATTAGGTAGCATTAATCAAATGTAAACAAACAAAATCTAAATAAAATGAACTTTCAACCTTACCATCGACCCCAACGATGGATCCATTCATTCTCCAAATACCGTTTTGAGACATTTACTTCTGTAGTCTTTCAGATAGAAGTTGCAGAGAACTGGGAAGCTTTGAACGACTGGAATAAACTTCTCGCCCATTTCGCACATGCCAGGTGGAACTATTGTTCATAGAATTAAATCATCAGTAGGGACACAAGGAAAAAGTTGTTGACGGCTGAGTTTTCCTGGTCGCTCAGCTCTGTATGAAATGAATGGAGGTCTGGTGACTTGTTGATCTTATTGCTCACAGTCTCAACACAAGGTTAGAATGAGTTGCCCAGCCAAAACAAGGTCGAGTCCAATACCAACATCTGCGAAATAGAATTATCAATATCTACCATATTTTCTGATGATGATTTATTTTTGTAAAGGTTATTTCTTCTCAATATGTTTAAATAACCAGAAGACATTGTGACAGAACTTATTGTTTGGAACATTTGCCAATACCAGAATATCTGTGAAAGGCCAGTATTTGCCCGTGTGAGTGTACTGATACACCGTTCAGGTCCTGGCTAGACACCAGACATGCTTCAACTCACTTCTGAACTCAGCTCTGTTGTCCATGTTCCCAGATGATCTTCCTCGCCGCCGGCCGCCACAGATCTACAAGCCGCCCACAGCAGAGATGATGGCTTACCTGGACTTCAGCGTGTCCACGACGGGCATGCTCACTGGGGTCAAGGTGAGACTTTGGTGTCCGCTCCTCACAATCAAAGACTAGACTTACTATTTTGCACCAACGTTCAACAGTCATACCGGGACAAATTCAACGTAGAGGAGGCAGAGAGACCAATTTCTCCACTGACAGTAGCCCCAATAGACCGGAATGCAGCGTAACCACGAGCCATGTTGCGTTTTCAGAACGGAGCACGACTCTTGCTGTTTCTCGACTGGAAAAACTCACTCTCTTGCTGCTGCTATGCTATCACTATCACTGTTGCTCTCTCCACCTACACATTCAGCCATGTTCCCTATAGCGGTTATCAAAAGGCATCCTGGGAAAAGTAGGAAATCACTAACTGAAGTTGAAATAGACGAGGCAGGTTGAGGAAAAGTGGATTCAACAAAAACGTTAATTCCAACAATTCATCACAACACAACTCCTGGGATGCTTCGACCATCACAGATCGATACGAAGCAGCAGTGTAAGAGCATCTGCGTGTCGTTCCCTTAAGGTGCTAATGTGCGTTCTTCTTTGTGTCAGATCTCCCATGCAGCAGTCAGCGCTATATGTCGCTCTATAAAGCTGCAGTGTGAGCTGTACTCTTCTCGCCAAATCGCCATCTGCCTGGATCCTTACTGCGGTCTGGGCTTTGTCTTGTGGTGCCTCGCAAGGTATTGTCACACTCCCCTGCAATACACACACATTACATACCGCGGTGTGGTACTGTGTGCTCTCTCTCTCTCGCTCTTCACCCATCCACTTATTCTCTTTCATGTCTTGTCTTATAGTGTGTACTCAGGTCACCAGTCCATCCTGATTCCTCCCTTCGAGTTGGAGAGCGGCCTGTCTCTGTGGCTGAGCACGCTCAGTCAGTACCGTATCAGGGACACCTTCTGTTCCTACTCCGTCATGGAGCTCTGCACGAAAGGCCTGGGCACACAGACGGAGTTACTCAAGGTGAGGACTGCACAAGCGCACACATGCAGAGAGAGAATCATGAAACACACATGTGAAAGAGAGAGAAAAATGTGTGTGTCCAAACTTTTGACTGGTAGTGTAGGTTTGACCGCTGTGTGTGTGTGTTGTAGGCACGGGGCGTGAACCTGTCGTGCGTGCGGAGCTGTGTGGTGATAGCAGAGGAGCGCCCTCGCCTGGTCCTCACACACTCCTTCTCCAAGCTGTTTAAGGACCTGGGACTGTCCCCCAGAGCTGTCAGCACTGCCTTTGGCTCCAGGGTCAACCTGGCCATCTGCCTGCAGGTACACTGACCAACTCAACACCTTGCTTGACATTGAAGTAAAATGTGAATACAATGCAGAGTGTAAAACCTGTGGCAACAGCGTGTATGTAGGTGTTCAGTCAGTTCCTGTTCTGTATGTATCACAGGGAACCACTGGTCCTGATCCCTCGACGGTGTATGTGGACATGAAGTCCCTCCGCCATGACAGGTGAGAACACATGGATCACTATAACCTCTGCGTCTGCAAGTCCTTGAAAAAGTCTTAAATACAGTTAAATGTGTGTCTTGTGGGGGAAAACTCAACAAGGACGAGAGAGTGTCAATCTGCAGGCTGGAAGCCAAGGAACTCAAAATCTGGATGATTACATAGAGCATTATACTGCTGAATATTCATGAGTATGTTAATACAGATATTTGCCTCCGCCAAGGAGGTTATGTTTTCGGTGCCGTTTGTTTGCCTGTGTGTTTGTCAGCAGGATTACGGAAAAACTACTGGCCTGATTTTCATGAGACTTTGTGGAAGGGTGTAGCATGGGCCAAGGAAGAACCCATTAAATTTTGGAGCGGAGCCGGATCCGACTCACGAACAAGCCTCACGAACAAGCAATTGGCCTTGGCGGAGGTCTGCGCTCTCCGAGTGCTCCTCTAGTTAATAAAGCTATTGGTCAAAAAATATAAGGTCGTATGAACAAGACTGAGCAACCAATGATAATGTTAGTCCTCCTAGCACTTTAAGGAGATGTGTAATAAGAGATGACCACCTTCTTCTAGAAGACAAGTTGTTATTTTGTCAAGTCGCCAGTGTTATCTATGACATTTGGGCATTTGAGCATTCCAAGCTCCCAGTTCTGTGAGAAACAGACAAGATGTTACTTTTAGAGTTTAATGTTATAAAGGATAAGCAGACTGAGTATTCTTGAGTTTTAGGCACTTAAGGTGTAAATAAATATCAAGTGAGTATATAGGAATGTTGCCTATAGGTGCTTTTCCATTTCTTCCTCAACAGTCTTAACTACAGTTTCAGAGGTCTGAACAATTCTGCGCCTTCTCAGAGTGCAGCTTGTCTTGTGAGATACCAACCCCGGCGCCCTGACCTGTATTCTGATAGCTCTACTGTTTCTTCACTTTGCATGTTTAATTTTGTGGGGAAATGAATCTTAACCTTTTTTCTAAGTAGCATTAAAAAGGTTTTTAAAAGTCTCTCACTTTCATTTTTTGCTGAAACCAGCAAAGTACCTGTATAACGCGGTAATACTTGTATCCCTCCAGCATTGACAATAATCAAGTCAAGTTTATTTGTGTAGCCGTTAATGGCAGTTACAGTCTGAGAGGACTTCACAAAACCCATAATATGAAGCAATGAATGAAAATGATCGATGAAAACAGCCTTGGCTTAGACCCTCAGGGAGAGCAAGGAATAACTGCTACAAAAACCTCATTTGGAAAAAAAATGCTAGAAACGTTGGGAAGGGCTACACAGAGCGGGATGCCCCTTCCAGGACGGTCAGGTGCGCAACAGGTGCCGAGAGTCGGCAAACAATGATTTAATGTTGACAACGAAACGATCATAAACAAAAAATACACAGAATAAACAGAATAAGAACGCTTGGGTGAAGAGCTGGATGTGGCGAAGGGGCATCAGCGCCAACTCCGTCACCATCGTCATCATCAAGGGCAATAATATACAGAGTGAACTCTGTGATCAAGAGATAATGCATGAATGAGTGTACACATGCCTACTTGCTTGTGTGTGTGTGTGTGTGTGTGCGTGTGTGTGCGTGTGTCTGTGTGTGTGGCCATTGCAGAGTGAGGCTGGTGGAGAGGGGAGCACCTCAGAGTCTTCCTCTAATGGAGTCTGGCATGGTGAGATTTTCCATATGCATTCCCACAGTATAAATTCCCACAGTATAAATTCCCACAGTATAAATTCAAGTGTAAATTTGTGCATGTTTGCCGTTTATCTCTCACTGCTTCTACATCTTCAGATATTGCCGGGTGTTCGAGTGATAATTGTAAATCCAGAGACCAGAGGCCCACTAGGTGACTCCCATCTAGGAGAGGTGAGAGGGGCATTGGATCTAGCAGATCTGGGAAAAGGCGCTGTCCTTTTGTGACATAAAAAAAAAATGGAACACATGAAAATGATATAAGTGACCCAGTCCTGTGCGTGTCTCTCTAGATCTGGGTGAACAGCCCTCACAGTGCCAGTGGCTACTACACCATCTATGGAGAGGAAAGCCTGCAGGCAGACCACTTCAACACCAAGCTCAGCTTCGGGGACCCGCAGACCTTATGGGCCAGGACCGGGTACTTGGGTTTCGTGAAGAGGACCGAGCTGCTGGACGCCAGCGGGGGTAAATAGGCCCTGCCACGGCTAAAGCCTAAACACACTGGTTCAGTAATCGCTTGTTCGGTTTATTATTTGATAGATTATAGATTAATAACAGTTACAGATGATTGGAGTGTCCTGGTGGCTTAGTTGGCTAAGGTGCGTACCAGTGTCAGTGTCAACGGTCAAATAAAGGCAAAAATGCCCCCAAAAAATTATAAAATAAAAAGTGACAAATTATAAATTAATAGATTATTATCATGTAGAGGTTGCAAAGGAGCCATAGGCGAATAAATGCCTAAAAAACAAAATGAGTAATAGAAACTATCTGACCGGGTGACAGGCTTTGGAAAAACAGCAACATGCATGTTTTGTTTTGTTAGTGTGCTAGCTGATTCCCAATACTTCTAAATTTACTCTCTCCAAAACTAACTACATCCACATACTCACACACAGGCACTCTGTTTTGGTTTTAACTGAAATATTCTGGTACTTTAAGCAGATGTGTGGTTGTCTTTAACTGTTTGATACGCTATGTACTTTTCCAGATATCTTTTATTGTTAATTTTCTTTTCCCGTAGAAATGAATGGCAGAGAGGGAATAGTGACGTGTCAGTTTGTAAACACTTTTAAAAGATTAATTCTTTATAACGAATTCGACGTTTTGACCTTTCAAACTGAACCAAGCACAGCCAGCCTACACATTTTCTCTATGCATCGTACTTTTCTGTTTTTATTTTATTTTGACTGTATCTCTGTGCTCAGACCGTCATGACGCCCTCTTTGTGGTGGGCTCGCTGGATGAGACGTTGGAGCTGAGGGGGCTGCGCTACCATCCCATCGACATCGAGACCTCAGTGTCCCGGGCTCACCGCAGTATCGCGGAGAGGTAAGGGCGCCTCCTACGTACCCGCGCGGTTTACCTGATACACTTCTTTACTGCTGCAGCTACATTAGACAGGCCTATAGAAACGGACGGGAAGAACACAACAGGAATAAAAAAAATAATGTTTTCTACTTGTTCTGACTTTCCCCGTATTCCAATAAATGCAACACATTTATCTTGTCCTCTGTCACATATTTTGTTATTTTTTGAGGAGCAAATGTTTTCGTGTGAAAATCCACCACTAAAATGCTGCTAAACTCGCTGCACAAAGGAGACAAAAACTCATAATAATTTTTTTTTTTTTTTGCCTTGTTAGCTATCATTTAGCATTTCATCACAACATAATTCCTGGCTTGTGATCATTCTGTGACCCTGAAACAGGCCACTTTCACATGGTTGTGCAGTTCTCTGAGTACAGAAACAGAAAGATATGTAAACACCTGTATTATGTTATACATTTTATTGACACTCAGAATAAATGAGCGCACACTAAGGGGGATAACATTACTGGCAATGGGGAGAACTGCTTCCTGCCCCCCTGCTTTTGTGTTAGAACTGCGCTCTGTTTCTATCCACATTGTAATCTGGTTCTACTCCACATCATGAATATCCATCATTCACCAGTAATCACTTCATCACCCTGTTCCCTTTCCTCCCAGCGCTGTGTTTACATGGACCAACCTGCTGGTGGTGGTGTCGGAGCTGTGTGGCTCGGAGCAGGACGCTCTGGACCTGGTGCCTCTGATCACCAACGTGGTGCTGGAGGAGCACCACCTCATCGTGGGTGTGGTGGTCATCGTTGACCCCGGGGTCATACCCATCAACTCCAGAGGGGAAAAGCAGCGGATGCACCTTCGTGACTCTTTCCTTGCTGACCAATTAGATCCCATCTATGTGGCTTACAACATGTGAGGGGTTGTTGGCCTTGGCGTGCGGCTGAGCTGAGCTGGCCTGGGCCTGACTGGCCATCGGTCCACAGTCTGGCTACTGGACCCTCGTCCCGGCATGTGACTAGTGGCTTCCCAGACAGTGCAAGGCAACAGCACGGACTGTATGAAAGAGACTGGATACCGAACCTAATGTACCGCTATCCGACCCTTAGTTACGCCAGCTCGTATTGGCCGCTGCATGTCTGGGCCTGGACTTGTCACGTTTGGAGATATTCACTGTGTTGTATAGATTGAGTTTCGCCAATGGGACAGAGGCAACTAGACCAAACATGTCAAGACTGTTCTACATTCGGACAAAAGAAATACGAGTCCTGATTGCACTCTCTGGGGCGGGGGCAAGGGCAGAGCGGCATGTACGACAGAACCCCTTTTGAAATTAACTCTATATTACTGTCTTTGTGATCGTCCATCTCCTTATTCTGCACTCACCCCAAACCACTTGAGACACTTTCCTCTTTTTCCCCCCTTAGGATTTCAAAGAGCTGCTGAACCTAAACAAATAACTTGAAACATTTCTACATGCAGCGTCCAAACAAATCCACACAAATGCATGTGCTGACTACTAGTCCGTTTTCACTGAGTAAGGGTGCTAAATAAAAGAGGGCAAATGAAAACAAACCATGATCCTAATAATCATTCTCAGTCTGTGTACGATGTTTAAAAAGCTTATATTGCCCCATGCTATTGAAGCCAAATAGACTTTCACAACTTTCCTGAGTTATTTCCTGCCTTATAAAACTTCAGCCATACATTCCTATCTTCATTTCTTAATGAATCTATTATTAATGGCTGTTTAACCATTCCCTTTTGACTTTGAGTAGTGGTGGAAATCGTGACTGATATCCAAAGGGATCAAGATGATAGAGGATAGAGGCCATATTCTGTACTGTACCTATTAAGGCCTCTTTGTATTTTAGATATACTGTATGTTACTGTGTAGATATTTTGTAACTGTATAAATGTATAAACGCTTGACTCATCTCTCTCAACTAACGGTTTCTGAATAGCTAACCTAGCTGCGAGATGACGGCGGTAGCAGAAAGACATTGTAAATAAGATTTTAACAATTTTGAGAGTGAAGTATCAGTTGATTTTGAAGCATCGTTAGTCAGGATAAATATAATTATGACATTGCACTTTCTCTAAAAATGGTCTATTTTATTATAAAAAAATGCGGCATTATTACTAATGGTTCAGGAGCGTATATTATCCTGCTTGAGGAATCCTGCTTGAGGAGCTCGCAAGAGTTTACCTGGAGGGCTATCGTTATTAGTGCCAGGATCTATTCTTGTAGGCCGTGGGAACTTAGGAAAGAGATGTTTTGTGTTAGGAGAAAGCTAAAACCAATATGATGACTGTTTTCACTCTACCAGGTTGGTTTGGAAAAAAACTTAAAAATACACCCACAACTGCTGTTCACTTCATTTCTGCCGTTGTACATTGCATTATAAAGCAGGTCTGCCGTCTTAGTTTTTGTATTGCATAACGGAGCAACTGTTTGAGAGACTGGCCCTTTCTGTTTCCTCCACAGTCAGAGTTCATTCAATCTGTCTGTTTCGTCTTTGTGGAGTTTTGTAATGCATTTCTTTGAATACTAACTAGAGTGTTACTGAAACGGCTGTAGTCAATAGAACCGAGTCATGATGTTTCTGGATTATTTTCTATGTTGAATCACTGGAATTATAAGACCTTGTAAATGCAATTGCAAACCTGAGCCACATTTGAAATGTCTTCGATTGACAAATACAGGAAGTTAATTGTAGGACTAAGGGGTAAAAAAAATTCATTCACATCAAGATGTATTCACAAATTGCTGTTTTATATGCTCCCTGCAATTCTGTGCTTTCCTTGTGCTCCTTGCAATAATTTATAGGTTCACTGTAGTGGACTGTTTGTCTACGGTGAACCTTCACTGTTCACATGTAAATAGATTTGTTGTTTCGTAGCGTTTTGGACTTTCCTTTGTATGAATATTGGAGATTTTAATTGTGTTTCTGTCCCAGTATAACATTCAAACATGCCAAACACAATATTATAAATATGTTTGACCAGAAAAGAAGTCATCTATTTTAAAATGAACATAGAGGAGTATAATCCCTTTGAATCTGCGCACTGTGCACTGGTTGTACTCAAGTTTCTACAGGACTTGTCTGGACCGCAGATGTGAGTGGATGATTTAATTATCCCTACTTCGTGGTTTCATTAAATGCCTTCAGACTCTTAGAGGTAAAATGTTTGAGATCGGGTTTTGCCTGGTTATAATTTCCACTTTAAAAAAGAAAGATAAAAATGACATCATGTCTTAGCTTTGACTTTGCATCCTAAGTTTGCAGCAGAATGTTTGCATGACTCGAGCTGACTTGAACCACACCTTGAGGCACAAGTGGGAGAGATATTTGTTTTTTTTAGAAGACACCTATATAAATATTGATATATGTATATTCAGGGAACAAAACGTTAACACAGGGATGGACCAGATGGTCCCTTGGTGCAATCTGTGAATACTACCCATAATAATGTAGATGTTTGTCAAAGAACTCGCTCATTATTAAGGCAGACATTGCAAACGTAATGAGTGAAAAGAGGGGTTACCGACAACCCAGTGTCCATCTACCATCTACCTGCTTCACTGGGAAGTCTGAAGGGCTTCCTTTGGTTTCCGCTCTTTCTCTCCATAAGAGTTCTTACACACTATGCAATCCCAACGACAGTGCAGTTTAATCTCAAAGCTTGCACAGCCTGGTGAAAATACATGATGCTTATACATTTTGTAACAACTAAGAACAGAAGATTGACTAAAATTCAGCCAGTGTTGTACATAAGACTATATTAATCTCTCTTGAGTTGTTCTATCAATATTTTGTGTATGCACTCTTGGTATGTTGTATATTAATTTGTTGGTGAATTCCAAGCTGGTCTGTGAGGGAGTGATCCGCTGATGAGTCTTGGATGCTAGGGAGGAATTTTATCTCATATAATTAAGAAATAAAGATGGTAGAACCCTCCCCATTTTTCTCACTTATTTTCTATTTTGGTTTGTTGTAATTGCTGTTTTATACTTCATGCAAAAGTAATGCAAAATAAACAAAACCGTTTTACTCAATGCAGGTGTCCTGATTTTATTGATTGTTTAGAAACAATGTAACGGATTGAAATGTATCTTAAAATCATTGGTTTGTTGAAGTGATCAATTTAATTGATCACTCAAATTGATCAGAAAATATATCTTAGACAAGTTTTACACGGTTCATGTTATTATTTATTCATCCAAATAATATGTTAGTCAAGATCTGACAAGAACATGTTATGTCAACGTTTTTCGTATTCAATGGCAGCAGTGGAAAACGTATACCTCTCCCTGGCCTTATAAACCACTATTATAATCTACATTTACCTCACCAGGAGCCAAAACAAGCTATACAGTCCCTGGTATGTCAGGTCTTCAGAATTAAGGTACCAACCAAAATAACATCCTAAAGGCGTGTTCACAGTATTCTGCTTTATTTGCATAAAAGTGCTACCTCAGTCAGCATCTTGAGTTGAGAAGAAAAGTGGGTTGCGCAAAGCACTTTGTTTCCATGAAGACTAGCTTGGTGGTGCACTACTAACACATTTCTGTCAGTTCAAAACTGTTCAAAAAAAAATCAGTGTTTTTGGAGGGAAACAGTCTAAAGATAATTGATGTAAATCAAGAAATCTGAATAATTTTGCAAGAGCGTTAATTTTGCACCAATTTACTTTAAATAAAGGTAGGCATAGGTCACTGACAGACCAGTGGCTGAGCACAGTGCACACAGTGCCAGCTCCGCTCTGAAGTAAGGCAGAAAGTCCTCATGTTCAAGCAGCTGAGCAGGTGGCATGCCACTGGTTGAAATAGCAGCACTGACAGATACCATAGCAGAGATTCCACATTAAAAGTCTCTGGCCATGGCCTCGTCTGCTCAGTTTAGACTCCAAGAGCTGTTGGCTGAGAGAGCTGATCCTGACTCTCAAAACTGTTTGAGTTATTTTGATAAATATTTTAAACAAAGCACCGCTGTCCCGGAGTGGCTGAACAAAGAGGAACCAGAACTACTGGCTGAGGCCAGTGGGGTTATTTCGTCTTGTTGGGGGGGGGGGGGGGCGGTTTTTCC
>OMOV01108545.1:0-10684 GCA_900312565.1 Beryx splendens | reverse complement strand
TAAAATGTTTTACACAATCTGCAATTCACAGAATTGAGGCAAAGGGAGAAAAAGTGTTAACTCCAAGTTAACGGAGCGAAGAGGAGTTTATTTGTATCATCACATCACAAAGCCACAACGGGAAGCCAACAGGCCGCGCTTGTTCAGCCTCATTCAGCTCCTCTCTCCTCTCTCTGGGTATCTGTGAAGTTCTGAGTCTCAGCTTCTCAGATACTAAATATGAGCTTGTTAGGTCAACAGGGCTTTTAAAAATCTTTCTTCTGTTATATTTGCCCCATTTGATTGTTGAAAAGTTTCAAAAATGAGCCAATAAGTGAATAATTTCAGTTTTGTACCTTTTCATTTTAATAGACAGTATGTTGTACTGTACTGCACTGTGTTTTAAAGTATTTTCACTAGTGTAAGGCCTTGTGTTCTTCCTGCTTATATGAGGGAACGTTATAATCAAGGCTACGGCAATATGATGAGACGCTACACTTTAACTGTTGAGACCAGTGCGTAACTAAGAGGGATAAAATGATACAAAATGGAAGGGAGTGGACATGCACATGTGAACATGCACATCCATATTTATTCATTCATTCACTGATGCGTAGTCAAGCATATTTGAATCAGTGATAATGATGAAGATGAGGAGAATGATGACCAACCTGAACCTGTGTTACTGACTGTGACCATCTTGTCAGTCTGCATGCTAATTTGTCATTGTTAATTGTTAGTATGTCTGTGCATTTTCGGTGTGTCTGCTTGTTATGGCCACTTATCGTGTTTTGTAGTTTGTATCCCCTTTTCCTTATTGGTCATTCTTTCTCTATGTCTATTTTATTTCATTTTATCTCTTTGGTGCCTGAAAGATGTTGTACATAATGTCTTGCTTGATGGTTGGTATAAAGTCACATGTATACATGTAACTGTAACTGTATGAATGAAATTTAAATACTTTTATTCTAAGCAGACATTTTTAACAACTCAGCAGATGTAAATTAGGCTAACTGGCACATTTGTAGTGATGTAAATTGATATATACTGTCCCTGTCAAATAAACCAATAAATAAATAACTTAGTCCACACCTGCTTGTAGGCGTAAGTACTCAAAGAGCAATTCAAGTCTTTCTCTCACTCACTCACTCTCCATCCACTCGTTGCCACGGAAATGAAATTGCTCTTGGCAAGACTAATGCATTCACAGCTTATAATGTGGAGCATATTATATTCCATTCACAGCAAAAAAATAACTGGAACTGGAAGACTTTTTGAAGCACATAACTATTTCAAAGGTCAAGGTAAAAAAAAAAGAACATCCCTAATGCATTCAACTAGTAGTATGTCATTATTAATAAAAACACCATATAATGATACACATATTGGTGTACTTAATCAGGCAAACAAACAGCAGTGTAGCCTATTAACCATGAATAATGCAGACCATTATAAAGCAAGCACTGGACCAGTAAAAGTTAATTAAGCACAAAACAACTAATTTAGTAGGTCCATAGGTACGCCCACACTGTAGGTGTGTGCTTCTGATTGGAAATTCCAAAACATTTAAGTCTGAGTTTCAGGATTTGCTTAAAAATGTCATCATGAATCCTACCGTGTGATTTTGAAAACTACTGCTCTCTGTTGGGGCCACGCCCTCACCCTTCTCTGAGGCAGGGGCTGTTTTGCTATGGGAGTGAAGCAAAAATGAATTAGTCAGTTAGCTAGTGAACGCTGCTTATTTCCAAAAGCTGAGGTAAGCACAGCTGCAGAGAGCAATAAGTGTCTAAAGAATATCAGTAAAGTTCTTTGTGTCTCAAGGTTTCTCTCAACACCTTTCTTTAAGAACAGATGAGAGGCCTAACTGCATCAGATCTTTCCTCTTCACCTCCATTTAGCAAATTCTGAAATTGTACAATCAAAACAGCATCTACGGGAGTCTGAGCTGGCAAAATAAAACAGAGAACAAAAGAAAACACGTAGAGAGTCCTTGGACAAGATACTGAACCCCAGATTGCTCCCGATGGTTGTGCCAGCACCCTGCGTGGTGGCTGGCCGCCAACAGTGTGTGAATGGGTGAATGTAGGCATATTGTAAAGCGCTTTGGATAAAAGCGCTATATAAATGCAGTCCATTTACCATAAAAGCAACAACGTGATAAGAAACCTCAAAGCACCTTTGTAAAACCATTAGTTCATACACCCACAAACACAATTGCACAGCAACAATAGGAAAAAAGTGTGCTTTAAGTAGACAACACTGACAACAAAGACTCAAGGTTCATTATCTGTCAAGATCACAATGGGTTTATCCCATCTATTACGACAGCACAAAAGTTCAGTTCTGAGAAACAACAGTCATAGGTTACGCAAATCTCGAACAAGATAGCAATCAGTAAAGACAAAAATCTACAAATATCATGCTGAGAGGTCGAGGAGAACAGTTTAAATGATCAGAACCAGCAGTAAATATACAGGATTTTCCCAGCAAACAGGTAACCTTCAGGGAACATTCCCTAAAGGTTCTCTAAAAGTAATTTTTTTTGCAAACTTTAGGGAATGTTCCTAGAACGTTCTTTAAAGGATATTAAAAAAACCTTTACAGAACCTTTAGGGAACGTTCCCTGAAGGTTTCCTGAATTCTTTTTGTGTAACCTTCAGAGAACCTTCAGGGAACGTTCCCTGAAGGTTTTTTAAAGGTTATTCTTGACAAAACCTTCAGAGGTGGGTCTGGGGTCTTTTGGTTAGGAAGTCCAGTATCCAGTTACAGAGGGAGGCATTGATGCCAAGGTGACAGTTTGGTGATCAGTTTGAAGGGCATGATGGTGTTGAATTCTAAACTGAAGCCGATGAACAGCATTCTCACATAAGTGTCGCACTTTGTATGCAAAGACAGCATTGTGTGTTTAAAAGAAAATAATAATTAAGCAAATGGGTTCATGTCTTTGCATATTGAAACAGTTGTGAAAATTGAGTCAAAGCAATAATAAAACAATCAAAATGTTAGGGTAGCATGGCCAGGGAAGACAGCAATGTCTGCTGAGGTGTAATGATGGTTAAATGGTAAAGCTGGTTTATGCTGGTTACTGCTGGTCTGATGCTGATTTAGCTGGTGGGCCAGCATGGACATGCTGGTTCACCACCACTATGTGGAATAAATAAAAATGATTAAATTTTTTTGTTTGAAATATGAAGAAAAAGGAGCATCTTTGTAACATGAAAACTCTCAGATTGAGGAGGAGCAGGATAAGAAAGGAGCAACGGCTGTTGTTCAGTTATCTGACACTGAACAAACACTGCGGCCTGCTGGAGCTCAACACTACTTCTCTATCAATTACATACACCTACATTCCACACACACTCACTCTCTTTTTTCTCAATTAATGTGTACACCTTTAGGGCACATTGAAGCCCACCTGCAGTACCCTCACTGCTGTATGTGGCTGACCGCCTCGCAGCTCTTTGGCCAGCTGTTTGCAGCCCAGCAGGCGGAGCAGCTGGTAGCTGTTTGGAGAGGAGAGAGAGGCGACAATTCAGCTCAGCAGGCAGCCACGGCCTTCATCATTAACGGCCTGGACAAGAAGGTGATAGGACCGCTCGTTTTGTTACTATGGCTGGTGCCTGTTAATGACATATGTCACTTATGCCAAACTGAATAGATGGCTTGTGTGGCAAGTAAACAAAATAAAACAAAGACCAACAGCATTGTAAACAGTGGAGACTGGGAAACATAGGTTACCTTTTTCATGGTTTGTCATTACTAAATCCAAAATGCAAAAAGGTACTGTACTGACTATTAACACTTAAAGCTGTCAAAAAACTGAATTGAAGTGAGGCTACTGTAATAGTTGCATTCGTTATATACACACTAACAATTGTTTTCCCCAACAAGAACACAGGACAGCATCTGCCACAGCACCTGCTGGTGTTTGATCATCAGCTAACAGAGATTCATACCTGCTGCCTCACATGCAACATGCACTTTATTTGAGCAGTTTCCTGACCATTGCCACTCTGTAACATGCAGCACATGACATAGCACAACCATTCTTATTAGCACTTGGAGTTCTGTAAACTTAATTCCTTTTGTAGGTTTGCCTGAGTTTGCCTAAACCTGAGCAGAGGTCTAATCAGCCAGAATCAAGTAAAACACTTGTGGATGTGCAGGGCCTTTACATTTACAAAAATGCACATTTAGTGGCTTATACGGCGGTCTGTAGACAAGATTATGTTTTCAACTAACTTATGTTTTTAACTAGTAAAGCTATTCTTTTTTTAATTCTTTTTCAAGATTTTCAAATGAAAGTGCCCAAGAAACTGGACAAGCTTATTTAGTACCAGGAGGAAATCCTCAGAAACCAACAACTCACAATGTCTGCGGATGTTATGGCGGAGGATGACTTGCTTGATCAGTCCTGTGAGACAGTTTTTTCAGATTGAATGAGATAACTGAGTGAACGGATGATACACGGACCCCTTATATGATATAGCTTCATCTAACAATCTCTTATCTAAGTGTCCTCTGTGTTAAAGATGGTGCAGCAAATTATGGAGGAGCCAGGGAATCCAACTGTTCAAGGTGAAATGGTTCACGTTCAAACGAGTGAATTGGTGGGGTTTAAGATTGTTAACATCTCACAATGTTGAATGAATAATAATAAAATCTAATTATAATCCAATGTCCTGCCTGTTTTAATGTGTGTATGTGGGTCTGTGCATGGTCTATATGCTGCTGACTTTCAATGCAATCAATCTATACACATGCAGCAGGGTGTTCAATGTTTCTCCTCAAGTCCAGCGAGTTTCACATTACAACAACTTAACTCTGAATAGCCTATTATCCACTTGATCAATTAACTCACAATTTTAAGGTAAGGCAGCAAGGAAATTTATGACTTTAAGTTTAAATAACTTACAAAAAAGTATTGTAACGCTGGGTTATGGACATGGAAGCTGGGTAAGTTATTAGAGACAGTTGCATGATGTTATGTGTTCATGTGTTCCAGGTATCTGATTGGAGGGAGGTGTTCACCGTTGGGGTAATTGGCCCAGATAGGAAGGGGGGCGGGCCTGAACCTCCTTGGTATAGCCATGTGTTCTCCTCCTGCTAAGTTGTTGCTAAGTTGTTAGCTGACCCTTTTCCAGGTTAGTCAGTGGGACTGGCCGGTGTGGTTGTTTTCCGGGATCACCTCCAACTCCGGGGTAGACTGTTCACTGTGGCAGGAAATGAAACTGGGCTCGGTTGAGCTATCAAAGAGAAATTACAGTCTCACTTTCCTTCTTCTGCCTATTAGCCATGCCGCAGCGCTGCAGTATTTTACGCTGTGGTTGTGTTTTGGTATTTAAACAGCTGACATGACAAAGGATGTGGATATTTTTAGGGTTTGTGAAAAATTACAGTGTTTGATAGAAGTAGTATTGTAGTGGTGGTAGCGTTGCTGTTAACAGCGGGATGGACCATCGGCGGACAGGCAGAAATGCACCTCGACTGCCTTGGATATTGCCGATCTCTCACAAGGAGGTGAAAGAAGATGCGGGGAAAAAGACACTTCCCACCACGGGATGGACAAGCTAGATTGAAGATAGGTTTATGGATGTATAACGGCTGGGAGCTGAAGAGTTACGCCTCAAAGGAACTGGCCGCATAGGCAGTAATATCTGCTACCTCGAACCCAGGTAACCCAGCAAACAATTGTCGGTTCCGGGAATGTTCCGCGAACCTTCCGCGAAATTTGCCTGAAGGGCAGGGGAACGTTCTGTGAACATTCGAGGAACGTTAAGAAAACTTTCCAAAATAACCCTCAGGGAACGTTCGCTGTGGGGGTCCAGCGAACGTTCCCCTACCCTTCAGGCAAAGTTTGCGGAACGTTTCACGAACCGGAAATTGTTTGCTGGGTTTGTCTTGTTGACATTAAGAGACAGATTTACAGACTTTCCTGATACACACTGACATAGAATAGCAGGAACTACCATAAATATATACATTCACCATGTGCATGTGACATAATAGTATAATTAAAGCTGCAGAGGGAAGTGAAGTGAGCAATCCAGTGGACCTTTAATTGACAGTGAGTCAGAAAGTCTAAAAGCAACGTAATTTCCGGAATAGTGAAGAAAGAAGACATTCATTAACATTCAAAGCATTTACATAAATTAAGATCGTGAGGATTGAGAAAAAAAGCACAGTGAAATTAAACGCTCTCTATGATAATGACTAAACTAGCGGGAGTAACGGCTGCTGATGGCTGCCGTCAAGTCATCGAATGAGAACGACAATGAACACTTTGCCTTTTACCTCCCGTCCATGAATAAAGTTTTTTTTTTAAATTTACAAAAGTTTTTTCCTCAATCCTCCTAATTTGGATTTAGAGTGCCTGGAGTGTGTTTTCCCCCTGACCTTTTGTGTCTTCAAAGATACCACGCTGCATTGACACCTGTCCTTTGCATTAGGCGTCCAATCAGCCCTTTTTACACCCAGCAAGCTTTTCCAGAAAAATGTGCAATCACCTAGCAAAAGCAAGCAACTAGTAGCAATCAATCATTCTGTCTGAAGCGCCGTTAATTTGCACAATGGAAGGTTACGTGTGAGTATGACTATTGATTTCTCAACACTTCAGCGGGGCCGTCCAGGCCACCCACTTCCAGGTGAGGAGGCCTGCGTGGGAGGCTGGAGGGTGCTCACAACAAGCAAGTGGGTGACCTTTTCTAGTAATGTAGCAGAGGAAAAATGAGCGCTCAGTTATCAGATCATGCAATAATCATAACCTAATCAAGCAGGTTTTCATGAAAATTGTGCCTGTGCTTGCAGAGGGAGCCTGATCCCAGACTCCCATAGCATTTTTGCAGAACTGCCCCCATTTCAGGTTTGTGGCCACTCCAGACTGAAAATTGATTACTAGTAAGTGTACTCTTTCTCTGTCTCTTTTCTTTTCTCTGTGGTGCTTCCTCTCTATCTGTCCCTGTGCTATTATTGCTCATAAGGTTGTAAAAAAAAACAAAAAAAAGGTTTATTCACTCCCATATTACATGCTGGGCTCATGCTGATTCAGTTTGACAGCTGCATGCCATCAACAGTTGCCACCAGAACAGGATGCTCTGCACTCATTATTTTTCCTGGAAATTTGTCCTAAATGCATCAGCTCATTAATGAGTCACCAGGAAGGCTATGTCCCTGTGTGTGCATTCCTCTACAGCCGTTTTATTTAGAGGAACAACTCGAGCCAAAGTGATTAGAAGTGATTTGTGCTAACAATCAGTGTGCCATCCACTCTCTTGCCTTCTAAATCACACCCTGATTTCAGCACAAATGAGATACATGAAGCTCGCAGGCTTCTCTGTGCAAATGGTTCTCACTCTATAACTGTTTTGGATGGTGGCAAGCAAGTGCTTTTATTTCCCAACCCAGTCCTCAAGTACCTCCTGTCTTGCAAGTTTTTGTTACATCTTTACTCTTGCACACCTGATCCAGTTAATGGCTTCACACCTTCATGTTAGGCTCTTGAGATAGAACTGTTTCTACTGCTCAACCAATCAGCATTGAGCCTGTAATTGGATCAGGTGTGCAAGAGTAGAGCTAGAACAAAACCTTGCAGGACAGGGGCCTTGATTGGGAAACACTGGTTTAGAGCGATTTGCCAGCACCATGGAGAGCTCTTCAGCATAGGAGCCACTAAAAGTGAATGAGGTGGTTAAGGTTGGATGTCTGAGGGTTTGCTCTCACCTTTTCCTGATAAAAACTCTGGGTTTCTCGGGTTGCAATGCATATTTTGATTCAAAAGCGACGCCATCTCTCCTCGCCGCCCGACGTGACCATAATTCTGGCTGAACCGAGACACACATTGAATTTAAATCCTAGAAAATGAGTGTATATTGAAAACACTGTTGCGCTCAAAAAGTGATGTGGAGTGTCCTTCTTTAGAGAAGCCTATCAACAACAGCGTGCCAGATAGGTTTTAAGCTTAGTGATTCCTCAGCACCATGGACAGCGCTTCAGCACCAGAACCCAGATAATATTACACTTCCATGCCAGAACCACTAGAATCAACAACAAATGTCGAATCACGTTGACAACTAACTCATGTACTGCATTCCAGTGTTATTTATTCTCTCACGAGGAGGTTTTGAGTGTCAGTTAAGTATTTTACTGTATGCTGAGAAGAGGTGGATGATACCTGCTACTTCACCCAATAGAATATCTAAAATTTGTTTATCATTTTTTCATCATCATTTTCATCAGAAACAGACAATTCACCTAAAATAAATACATAAAAGTCTCTATCTTGCAACTTTATTCAAACCAAGAGGAGGAGGGGTTTCTGGAGGGTTAACTCGAATAAAATGCATGGTAAGTCTGCTAATAATCTAACCATGTTTCTTCAACTGTTCGATCAATTTAGTGAATGCTTGATAAGATGATCTTAATGAACTCATGACTGTGAGTTATAAAGCTGTAGGTTGCAGTTTATGTTACACAATTTTTACAGTGATTGGGTTGGACGCACTCATTTTTTTCTGATTAAAAACTCCTATCTCTCGGGATGCAGTGCACATTTTGGTTCAAAAGAGATGTCATCTCTCCTCGTCGCCCGTTGTGACCTGAACCGAGACACACAACTGTCCACTAAAATCCTGAAAAATGGGGGTACCTATATTGAAAAGCGTTGCAGAGCGCCGTTTGAAGTATCACAAACAGCGTGCGGGGACAGCCTGTGAGGAGAGATAAAATAACCACAAATCGCTCATGTGGAGCTGGAATACAACTGAATACGCCACCTCTATAGAACAGGGCTTAAAGGGAACAGGCAGCTTTTACGCACTGCCGAAGACAGTAATAGTGTTGAAAGTGCGCACATGCTGAGGTTGTTTCACTTTGATTGCAAAACGTGTCCTCCGTCTTCTCCTCCAAGTCTGCCCTGCGCTGCCTGCTCGTGTCTTTGCGCGTCACCGGGCGGGTTCTCGCACCAATAAAACATCTCCAGAGCCACCGTGCGTCCTTTCCCGCCGGCACGGAGACAGTTTGGACGCGGTGGCAGCAATGAGAGGATAAACGTGTTCTTGCAAAGTACCTTCCGTAGCATCTAAGAGGATGTTATGAATGGGATAATAACAAGTGACGCCGTCGCTCAGTTTTGGACTAAAACTTGTCAGGCATGTTTGAGGAGGGAGAAAGTCTGACGTTTGGCATCTTTTACCTCTCAGTTTGAACCTATGACGGATGGATTTTCTTTCAACTCTTGAATGGAAATGAGGTTTAATGTTGTCATGTTTCCCTCACCGCTGCCAGAGAAGAAAAGAAACGCGGGAATGGGGAACTCGTTCATGTGGAAATTCCTCTTAAAGTTATTCATGTGCTGGACTTTGGTTGAGGCACAGGTAAGGAAACATTTGTCCACTATGTCGTTTACAGCAAACTTAATTAAACACACGAACCATAAAATGCCATTTTTGACATTATAGCAGCAGATGCTTTTTATTTCTTCTTTTCTTTTCTTTCTTCTGTTTGTTCTCTCTCTCTCTCTCATGATTAAAATAACTCTTACGAAAAAGAACGTGTGACTTTAAAATACATTATAGAATAATAGCATAGCCTACTATACGAACATCACAGGAAAACTAGTATCCCTGGGAGTTCCTATAGTAAAATTATTGGAATTTGACAGTGAACCATGGTCACTATAATTTCACGACTGAGTACCACAGACACATAATATTATTACAGAAATACCATAGGAGCTAAAAAAACAAACACAAAATCACTATAATATTGCTATAGGGGCTTGTAGTGTGTCTTTTTAATCTCTTATAGCGTCACTATGATATTCCTAGAGATGTAATTTTAGATGTAATTTTTGCTGTAATTTTTGATAGTTTTAGATGTAATTTTTGATAGTGATGTGAAATTTGTAAAATGAAATTTCATATAGCATTGCAATCGTTTGTTGTCCTAATAGGGATTGCCTTCCAAAATAAACTAAAAAAAGTAAAGAAAAAGAAAATGTAGAGACAGATTATCATTGACAATGCATAGAAGAATGTGAGCGTATATTTAGACTACATTCATTTTGAGCTCAACCTTTACATGAATCTGGTAAAAACAGTGTTGCCCCAGCTATTCATTAGATATTTGACTCTTCAGTAAGTGAGTTAATGTGTCATGTAACCAGTGCTTAATTTGTAAATGATGATGTCCCGGAATACCAAGGGGTCTGTGTTCCCGCGAGTCAGTGTAAAGGTTCCGGATCAAGACAACAAGCACATTGGAGGCACGGTGGTGCTCATTACAGCCATACAGCTTACTGTACACCTAATAGCCTAAACATTACTAAATGATCGACTATATGACCTTCTGCCGCTTTTCCACTGCTGGTGACTCGCCTTTTTTGGTTTTCCATTGGGCAAGTACCAGGTAGGGTAAAACAGGGTAAAAGCCCCCCCCACTCCCCCAATTCCCCTCCCGACAACTAAATTGTCATGATCTCAGCCCCGGCCCTTGTGCCCTGTCATTGTCTGCCCCTGTTTTACGATCTGCCCTGTCTGCCCCTGCTTCACATCTGCTGCCAGTTCCGGCTGGAGCACCTGCTCCAGTCCTGGTTTCCTACACACTCCAGTATCCAGCCCAGGTCTTTGCCCTGTCTCTCCCCTGTTTCCCGCCAATCACCAGCTTCTCCCAATTCCAATCAACTCCCGGACTCTCCCCTGCCACTGAG
>OMOV01108370.1:0-10037 GCA_900312565.1 Beryx splendens | reverse complement strand
TTCCCTACACGACGCTCTTCCGATCTCGGGTTAAATATCAGGGTAAGCCAATCAGAGGCAGAGTAGGGCGGGTCATTCCGCTACCATACTGCATTTCGAAAATTGGCGTGCTGCACTGGTCTATTCCTGGTTCCTGGAGGTGAGTCGACACGTGACCTTCTTTGCTCTGCTCTGGATGTCATCATAGTGCACTCAAGTTACTTTCCAGACACATGAGAGTACCAAAACTGTAAGCATCACTGAATGAATCCAACATAGCCTTTTTGTAACGCATCACATCTGTGATATGTGTTGCCCATAGTCCTATAGTCTATGGAAAGAAAGACGACGCCTTCAACACAGCTTCATAGCATGTCTGTTTATTAGCTATTAAATTATAATACTCTCACTAATTAGTGCAAAGAGGACCAACAAAATACAGAGCATGGTGCAAAAAAGTTTTAACAGAATGAAACCGTAATGGAAAAACATTCTTTAAAAAACAGCTACAGGTATTCAACGAGGCACAATTAAGCATCTAACAATCTTCCTTCTGATGAACAGCCTACACTGACGCTGCTATGTGTAAAACAAGGACATAAAGACATGAATTAATGGCAGTGCATTTAATCTAACACAAAAGAAAGATCTGTCTAAATAAATAAAAGAAACACAAAAGGAAGTAACAAACAAAACCCCACTTCTTGTTCAAACAATTGCCAAAGCGAAATAAAGCCTTCATAGTTTTTCAGCCCAAATCAATTTTCAATCACTGCTGTATCTAATCCTCAAGGCATGCAGTTCAGGTTGATGATTTGTTTTTTATCACGAGCCAAATGGATATTTCGGTGAGACTACTACACGTAAACTGACTGATGCTCACATAAGCCAAGTTACAGTTCTTGGTATAAAATGGAAGAACAGAAAAAGTTCTGAAAAATGAGACCAACATGAGATGAAACATAAGAGATGACAAAAGATAACAAGTTAACTTAAATATGAGCACAACTGCATACAGCTACAGTAGAAAAAAATTACATCTACAGAGGCGAAGAGGTCCAATACTCCGAATTTGAAATGATCCGACAGTTTGTTTCTGCACGAATGGAGAGACGGACAGTTTTGTGGAATACAGCGATAGTGTAGAAAACAGCCCTCATACAACAACTTGTTACATTAAGGGAAGCCTTTAACTTAACCTTACTGGACCTTTAAGTGATAACCGGTGAGAAACATTTCAGCTCAACAGTAAATATGCAGTAAATCTACCTGTGTATTATGTTAAGGAGTGAAGGTATGAAACAGTTAGGCGAGAATGTTCACAGTTTGCTTCCCTGCAATTAACCATCATGCAATCGATGCACATACACTACAATGAACATCAGACCAGAGAAATGAGGTAGAATGACTAAAACAACTAAAGAAAACATCTACATGTGCAATCTTTACACGCTGTTACTCAATCTTGGTTAAGTATACTGAAAGCAGATGACTATTACAGTAAGATTTATGCTCAGAGATGCCAACAGACGCAACTCTCTGACAAGCTGCGCTGGCCATCACTGAGCCATTAACATGCACAGAAAACACACGTGAAGAGTAAACTTCTTTGGACCCTTGATTTAAAAGTGGTCCGAAGAACAGTGTATCTTAAACATGGGTGGAATAAAATAAAAAACATAGTTGAACATCAAGTTGGTGATCCCATAAATGATGAAGAATGAAATTCGCTGAATTTCATAAAATGGGGTTAAGTGCTTTACACGGGATTCCCGGCAGACTGTTTACGCTTATGGTATATTCATAAGTGGATGAATGCCTTTCATTACTTGCCATTCCATTTCTGTTCCATTACTTGTCAAAAGCAGGGCTGCGTAGCACTGGACTTTCCCACAATACATACGTCAAAGAACTGAAACTAACAAAGAAACATAATATCTACTCAAAGAATGATAAGGATGGATAAAAATGACAGTACATTCTGATAAGAGGTGGAATTTAGGAGAAGAGCTTTTTTTGCTTGAAGTAGGCATCGAAACGACACTGGGCATAGTCCTGCAACACAAACACCATGCTTTACTGTAAAGAACTGAGGCACGGTGAAACGAAGCATTAAGTAAATACAGTAACCAACATTAACGTGTTTCTTGCAGAAATCTAGTCTCTGCAGTTGAGATCTGCATCAAACTGTGACAGAAAGCTCCACCAAAGGTTTCCTCTTACCATGTATCCAAACTCAATCTTCGATATCTTGGCTTGAATGATGGACCACAGCCCCCAGAGGAAGTGCGACGCTAACGCATACCTACAAATCAAGCAAAAAAATGACTAGATCGAAATAAAAGCATGTTTCCTACCAGCACGAGACAGAGGACTGTAACTTCTCATGTACATTTATTGCACAACGTATTGATTCTGACTCCAGTCCTGAATGAAACCATGGTGGTGAATATTTATACCACTATGCCCTACCTGTTAGCCTCAATGATCATCTCCTCCTCGATCTGTGTCTGGTCCTCGTGAACGGGATTCTCAGAGTGTCTTCTCTCTTCCGCCAAATAACTACGGATAAAGTGAAGCTGCAAGACAGAGCAAAAAGATTTCACCAACAACCAACGTGTGTTTAATGTATGTAGTACAACTATGACCGAGTTTTATCGCTATTTCACTGAATCTGTGTTGACATTTTTCATGGTATCTTGGGTTTGGCAACAGATTGGTATCTTAAAAAATCTGGATAAAAGGCAGTTACTGGTGTGAGATGTTTGATCTTTGAGAAACGCTGTAAGGAATACTATTCTTCTCCTGTTCACCCTGTTGAGAGGGCAGTGAACAGATGTCCTGCGTCAGACTGTCTAAACTGGAATAATAGGGATTCATTTGGTGTAACTGGATGGCTCTATTTGGAAATGTAATGGTGTAGCCTCATATGGTGTATAAGAACACTGTATTTAGCACCGTATCAAGTTGTCGAGTCGCTGTCTAAGTTTGTCACCAGGTAATTTCTTGATGTGTGTTTGTATGGCATATGATCGGGTGATTCGGTGCTGATTTGTTACATGCTTTTTCGGTTAAAACCTGTGCACACCTGTGTGTCCCTTACAGGACAATATATATTTGAATAGATTCCCTTGATTTTTCCCCACTTTATTTCATTGATATCTAACATTTTTGTTAGTTTTACTTAGTTTAATTTAATTTAGTTTAATTAGTTTGCATAGACTGCTGTAATGCAGTTATGTGTGTGTTAATACACACACTTCAATGCTATTATGCCAAAACAACCTGGAAATAAGTTCTTGCATTGTGTAACATCATAAGTGTGTAACGATAAGTTCATTTGGGTATAAGAAGTGGATTAGAGGAATCTGCAGCTAAGATGTGAAGATTCATAGAAGATTAAAGATTAAAAGATTAATCTTTTAAAGTTTTACAATAATGCAATGTTTACTTTATTAGATACTGCTCAATAAAGAACAGGTATGATCTGTAGAAAATCAAGTACTGTACAAATTTTGATGGTGCACAGGAGTAAAGAGCGGCAAAGTATCTCATCCTTGACTGACTGACCTGACTTTAACCCTTGATGACCATGGCACTGTGATGAACACAAAAGGTGATCAAGCGTTTGCAGTAAGGCTCCCTGAACTTTAAAACATTGCCTGCAGCATAATATGAACAACAACAAACTGCATTTTCTTTACACAACTGAAAGCTCATCTTGATAAACTTGCACAGTGCACTGGGGACAGGCATGTACAAGTGAAAGCAGCATAACAGCTTTGCACTGTGCCATTTAACATTATATTGAAAGCTCAATTCAAATGTGTAAGGACAACTTTTGTCCACCAGATGGCAATGTGTGGGTAGAACATTTTAAAAACACATTCCCTCACCTTTAGTCTCGAGTCTACTACTCCAAGCAGGAAGTATATAATAGAGCATTTAACAATTCCATTCTAGTGTTTGATCCTCCATAAAGATGGAGCGAACTCTGTGAATGTCATGAACTAACAAGTCAATTGACCTGAGGGAGGGTAAGGATGTTGGGGCAGAAGCAGGGAGACACTCTGTGTTTGGCTGTAAGGTGTTTAGGCTGACCTGCTGCTCTCTGGTGGGGTAGTTCTCTGGTGTGGCCTTGTAGAAGGGCCACTGGTTGTATGTGTAATCATACATCCACTCACAGAAGTGGTTCCCGAAATCAAAGCCCCTAAAGGAAAGAACATGCAGCATGTTTCAACACACAACAGCACAATCTAGACCGGAGCCAGAAAAACACAATTAGAAATGGCTGTTACACTTTAGAGAAACTTGGTGGCATTCAAACCATTATGTCTTGACAAAAGCCAGTGACATTGTTTTGATTTATGAATCATGTGGTTGTTTTGTTGTATGATTAATTTGATTTGTTAAAAACTAAACCAACCTCACACCACATCTATGACTAAGAGGTCATACTTTACCTGTAGTTGTAGCTGCTGTATTCAAAGTCTATGAGCATGAGTCTCTCTGTCGAGGTGGGGTCCCGGTCTTCCAGCATCAGGATGTTGCCTGCAGTGCAACAACAACAAGTGAGAGTCTCCTTCCAGGATGTTTGGTCACATCCTGTAATTACATGGGCAATTCATACCTCAAACTGAAACCACTGCCCAGCTCCGAGGCTCCGACTGATCGGCAAAAAAACTGCTGTATCTTGCACGGGCTACAACTGTTTTTTTCTCCTTCACATTCCACTATATCAAGCCATTTACTCCCCGTCTGGTCTTATTAACTAACTTATGTTTGTCCATCTGCTATATAATGTGATGTGTTTGGTTTTTTAATTGCTTTTTTATATTGTGTGATTTTATTGCATTTATTGTGCTTTGATTTTGTTTTTATTCCAAGTGTTTATTGTACATTTTTATTGTAAAACCTGTCTGTGAAACAAATTTCCCTGACGGGACAATACAGTTTGGTTTGAATTGAGTTGAAACGTTATGAGATTGGTGGTCTTTAAATTGAGCCAAACCTATAACATAACAAATATGAGTCAAATTTCTTTGCACAATGACGAAGGGACTCTAGTGGCAATGAAGAAGGGATTCTAGTGACTCTAGACTCTAATGTACAGTCTGTACAGACTCTAATGTACAGTATGGGTTGCAGAGGCGGAGTAGTTTGTATCCCATAAATAAGCTCACCTGCCTGTGTATAACACAATTCAGAGTTTTCATACCTACAAACTACCAAAAAACAAACAAACAAAACAACTCCTCTAGCATCCCTAGTGCTCATACATACTTGGAATACATTTTTGGAAGACACTGTAAGACAATCCCAACAATATGAAACTTGAATCTGTGACTGTCACCTCATCTAGTGTACATTAGTGGCTCCATTTCACCGATAGTATGTTACATATGAATATGAGCTGTCCCTAAAAATAGCTACAACCCAACCGTCCCCTGACTCATTATATAACATGCTGCTCTTCTGGGAAAAGTGACAGTGAGGCCAGAGGGTGGATCAATCGGAGGCATGAGGACGAGGGGAGCGATGACAGGATGGGGGAGATTCTTACCTTCCTGGACGTCGTTGTGACAGAACACCACTGGAGATGGAGTCGCTGCCAGCAACACACTGGGGTAAAGACGGGAGCCAGAGGAACACAGGGGATGATACAATGAGAGGGCACAGAGAGAGAGAGAGACAGAGAGAGAGGGAGTCAGCATAAAATCGACATGAGGCAATCGGAGAGAAGTATTCTGGGTTATCAACAGCTCCACTGTTCTACTCTACTGAGGCAGAAACAGGACGCATTACGTAACACACATTCCATCTATATTCTGGGAAGCATTGTTAGTGGACACACATGTATGGAGAAATACACGAGATAAACACCTAACTGTATTAACCCATGTAACTATCCAATATTTTAGCCAGCTTATTTGTATAGCAGGTATGAAGGTATGGGAAGCACCAAGCAGCATACCATCCAGGACAGCTGGGCACCCAGTGAGATTGTGCAATATGCTGTTCACGTTTATCACTCAGTCAACTCCAGTATTGCTCGCTTGAAACGTGGCAAATGCAAAGTTCAACTTCCAGCATCAACATCTTGCTGAGGCCAGGCCAGCTTGCAAGTTACAGCTACACTGATTCAAATGTACGGGACTGAGTGAAAGCTGGGGGAGATCATTAACAAATCATATTGCCATGCTTTGAGCAGGGAAACACGATTTGACAGTCAAAATCATCAATATTTATTTGTCAATTAGTGTTTCTTTTTTTTTTTGCGTTCATGCAATGTGGGAATAATTAGTCTGTGTGGTCAAGTTCCACAGAAAGATCAAACAGAGGTACATTATAAATGCAAGACAGTAAAATGCGCAACTGTAATTTATATAATGGTAACTGAGCACTGAGTCAAATTACTGCAGTCACATCAAATCGTTGACCTGCTCAAAGATATGTTTGCTATTTTGAGCTGCGAACAACGTATCAAGATTTGGTCTAGGGGAGGAATTCACATCCCTTGATTTAACCATCAACCAAAAACAAATTTAAGTTCCTCTCTACAGGCTTGATAGTATTTTGCTTAAATCATGGATGTAGGTGACTAAACTCCTGATTGTGAAAAAGAGGCTCTCACTCTGAATGACCGAGCTGCCTGAAGCATGCTGAGAATGTAGTACCTCGTAGACGTAGAGTATCTGTGCGAGTGATAGACCCATGCTATCAGATCAGATTACTCTGAGAGCCTCAGATGACCGCAGCAGAAGGCCAAGGAATATGCACGCAGTGGCCATTACATCTTATATGTCTGCCTCAGTGCCAAACTGGTACACATCAAGATAACAATGTTGTCATTGTCAACACAGATAATAAAGAATAAACTAAGAGGTTGCAACAGCAGATTGGAGAGAAAAGAAAAATAGTACATTTGAGCAAATATCATATTACAAGTTAGCAGCTTCTTCTCCATTCAAATACTGATTTGCAGATTTGTAAATCTTCTCAGTGAATTCAAATTTAGGAGAGAGGAGTGGGAATATTTTCAGAGGAGTTTTGCCTCAAGTCATGGAGGCACTGGGACAAAGGTCAGCCATTAGAACAGAAAGACAATACAGTAGATCTACTCTCTAAGCTTTATTTCTTTATGCATAACCCATCTTCAACTATATCACATTATAGCCTTATTCATGTTATATCAAATCTTTTCATATTAATCTGCATTATCTCCTTTAACTGCTATTAGCATGATCTTGTTCCACCCTATTGCTATTTATTGACAGTCATATCATATCTGTCATGTCTTGTGTTGATGAGATAGTGTGCTCGTCTTACTATTTGTATGTTTTGACATCACTTCAGCATTTATTGTTGCAAAACAACATGTATCCTTAACCAACTTAACCGTTGGCCTTTCTTGTTAAAGCCTCTGAAGTTCACTTTCTTTTTGAATTCAGCAAAAGTAATCCCCATGTTGGGTGAACAAAAACGAGTAAGATAATGTATGAGAATCTTGTCAATATTGATAGTGCCATTGCTCTGCTATTTGTTTTCAGTAAAGTAAATTTTGTGGTTTCAGGATCTGGCCAATTGAACAGGAGGACTTCGCTCTGAGCTGTCAATCACCTGTCGCTCATTGCCACTGGCTGGGTGGGCAGTAGAGGGAGGGGAGAGGTGGAGCTAGGGGCGTTTGTCTTACCATCTTTCTTCAAACTTACCTGCTGCAGCTTTAAGGCTTCTGTATCCAGGCTAGCCATCCATTTCCTGTAATACACAGTATTTACCCCTCCCAAGCCAGACCCACAACTCACTGGAGGCTCTCCAGCTCTGCAGGCAGGTCATACTTCATCAGCTTGTTGTACTTTTTCACATGAGCTTCCCGCACAAACTTAAGCTTCATCACTTGATCCATGTATCTGAGGGAAAGCAACAGACGAGACAGTACAACGACTTGCCAAAATAAAAACTGACAGTTCCTGTAGTGGTAATGGTCAGATGTATAACTCTCTATGGAGTCTGAGGCATTCTAACAGTCTGTGTGAGGGAAGAGGGTGTGTATAAGAAAGAAAGCTACAACAACAACACAGGATGGACAAACCTGTCTTTATTTGTCACAAGCAATCATTCATAGCATGCAGGCGCTGGCACACACACACATGCTGTTTACAATGACGCCGTGAAATTTAACTTCCACATTTCTCCCATCCTGGCTCGTCCTCCTCCACAGGGCAGGCCAGGAGCGGTGAGAGAAAGAGAGAGAGAGAAATATAAAGAGAAAGAGAAAGATAAAAAACCAAGGTGTTCTCACCTGTCAATGGTCCCAAACAGCCACTTGGGCTCTTTGTTAAAGGGCATCACCATTTCATGGAAACGCACCATCTTGGTGGCAATCTCAGCTGAGATGGAGGGGTCTGAAAGTTGATCTGTACGCATACGGTTATTCTGGAAAAATAGGTTGAGAGACATAGAAATCACTCATTTCCACAAAATGCAGCCTTTATACTGTGGCTTAGATCAACAGCTATGGCTTCTAAATCTTCACAAATTTGGAAAAACGCTACACAGACAACTTAAAGCTGTTTAATATTGTAAAGTGGTGTTTCCAAACCAAACAAATGCACTTCTTTTAACGAAGGCTCTTGACTGAATACAGAAAATGTTTTCATCAGAAAGTAAACCTTAATAGTTTCACACAAAGACTCCTGTGCAATCATAGAAAGCTTAGGGTCCATGTGACAGATGAGAAGTATATGAAAGCAAGGGCACTGAAATGTTAACGTAGCTTGTCTGAACAAGACAGTGGTATGAGGCAAGAGAGAGAAAGCATGAGGGTATGAGTGTGTGTGTGTGTGTGTCTGTCTGTGTGTGTGCGTGTGTGTGAGACATACCGGAAGGTACTGTTCCAAGCGTCCCTCTGGAAAGATGCCGTACAGCCTTGGCCCTAGAGTTCGTTCTGCCAGGATTGCAAACATCACACTCTCCAACACCAGAGAGTCCACTCCCTGTGCCACAGAGACAGACACACAGACACATGCATGCGTAGCCTGTTGATGTTTTTTGTTAATTCCACACACCTATGAGAAGAGCAATGATGCTACTAGTTTATTTGATAATGGTGTACGTCTGCGTCTCATTATCTCTTTCTCCCCATCGAAAAATACACACAAACACAGCCATTCATGGACAAACAGGACTTCTCTAATAACCAGTGAGACAGACGAACCTGTAGGATGGCGCCATAGATTCGGAGCAGCACCATGCGAGGTTCCTCCCCCATGGAGGGCACATGATCCGGCAGACTACACAGGTACAGCAGATTACTCAGTCCACCACTGCAAACAACAAAACACCAGTGTCTGAGCAAAGGTGGCCTGATCGGGTGGTATCCAGCCATAAAGACATGTCAGAAAGATACCAGTTGAGTTATTACTGCCAAGGTCAGTATGTTCTGTTTTATCCACTCGTCATTAGGAAACCCAAATCCTTGGTGCCAACGCACACACGACAAACAGCTTAGGTTACTTAGGTTGTGTTATTTCATCGGGTCCTTATGAAAATAAATAGTAAGCATACATGTTAGGGCTGCCCATGTATATTAACGGCCACCAAAGTATATTTGGCGAAGTCTCTAGCCAGACTCTTCTCTTCTGCGGTTCCTCTGTGGTGGAACGAGTTACCAGTCTCCATTCAACCCGCAGAGTCCCTCTCAACCTTTAAGAAAAGGCTGAAGACCCAGCTCTTTAGTGAACACCTTCTCACCTGATGGATTGTGTAATCAAAAAAAATAAATCTTTATCTGCCTCTGTACACTCTATGCACTGCTTCGTAGCACCTATGTCCTGTTGGACCAGAACTTAGCTTTATGGCACTTCATCTCATTGTTCTGTCCTGAATAGATCCTTGCTTGTGTTGTATAAAATGTCGCTTTGGATAAAAGCGTCTGCCAAATGGGAAACTGTAATTGTAATTTGGCAACCCATTTTAGCATTTAAAAAATTAAAAATTTATCCGTCCAAGAGAACGACACCATCTGCGGTCGATTAACTAGAAGGGGGATACTATAC
>OMOV01108342.1:0-12711 GCA_900312565.1 Beryx splendens | reverse complement strand
ATCAAGCATCGTGAGACCGAGCTGATTTCAAGGTTTTCCTCCACAGTGAAATCAGCTCGGTCTCACGATGCTTGATCTTATCTTTGTGAAGCTTTTCAGAGGTTCAAGTCATGTTTATTTATATATCCCTTTATCATAAGCATGTCTCAAAGGGCTCAACATACCATCTATACTACCTCACTATATACGTATATGCACAAACACACTCACACCTATTATAAGGGCAATTTGGAGTCTTTAGTTCACCTGACCTGCACGACTTTAGACTGTGGGATGAAACCCACACAAACGCACGGGGGAACGTGCAAACTCCACACAGAAAGGACGGTGGTGGAGATTCAATCCCACAACCTTCTTGCTGTGAGGCGAGAGCTCTGAGATGGAGACATTAACAGGAAGACTTGACAATATGAGGGGGTAGAGGAGTAGTGCGTACTTCTGTCAGAGGGTTAGTACCATTATCCATACGGCTGCCTGTCGTCTTTGTTAACCAGCATGGCACTGTGACAAGAGTGCGGGAGGGAAATCCTGAGAGGCTGGATTTGGTCTCGATTACATCAGTGGAAGAAATTCAAACTAGGCTGAGCTCTAACATGTGTCGTGTGTCGCCTTACAGCATTTCAAAAATATTTGTGAGCGATTTTAATCACAAACTCCTCAAAATTGTCAGATGAGGAAAATAAAAAAAAACCACAGCCACCTAGAGTGAAACCATCTTGGTCCCCTTCTCGTTACAAAGCGTTACAAGTTCCTTCAGTAATGTGCTGATTTCATCTTATGTGGACACGTGGACATGATGTAGTTTATCTTTCCTCCACTGGAGTGCAGTAACATGTAACACTAATACTGTAGCCTGAAGGGGAGAGAAGTCCGTCTGTGGCCATGAATTGGGCAGCTCCCAGCAGGGAATATGTGTTAACTGAGTGGATGTAAACCAGGTTCAGATTCTCAAATGTTTTCCTGTCATGGACCCCTACATAGACACACATTAGGGCCACAGACCCCCCATTTGATCAGATTTAGTCCCAGTGACCCATATGGGAAGAGTTTAGCTGTTCATTTGAATTGCAGAACTGTCTACGCTGTACATGGAGAGACAATAGTGGTGAGACTGAAACCTGTTATAGTCATTCTTCATTCTGCAGTAGGATCATTTCTAGTTCCTATTTCTAATTATAGTAGCCCTCATTTTGGGGAACCCCCAGACCCACCTCAAGGACCCCTAGAGCCCACTTTGAGAACCAGCAGTGTAAAGGACTTGATCAACCTTCCCTGGTTAACTAATTAGTTTCACACAGACACACGCACGCACACACGCTCACACGCACACACGCGCACACACACACACACACACACACACCACACACACACCCGCCCTCCTATTCCTCCTTCTCCTGACCCCTATAAGCTAGTGCCACCTTCTTCCTCTCCTGGTGCTTCCTATAAAGTAGAATCTCTTATGTTTTTCCATCCTTTTTTCTATCCTGTCTTAGAAAGTTGGACTGTATATCTTGTCAATGACTGTAGCTAGTCAGCTAGCGGCTACACATGCTGTACATTGACTGTGCTTCACAGTCAGTCTCAACAAGACGGAGTTCCTCTTTTTCTCTGGAGGATTCTGTCTCTGTTACCATTAAGAAGTCCAAGGTGACTCCTGTCTAGATCGCTGAGAATCTCAGTGTGCTTCTACTGATTCAGCTGTCATGGAGGTTGACATTACAGTTTCACCCAAGTCCTGCAGGTTTGCACACTGTCCAGCACTATAGTACTGAATAAATACAATAAATTATTATTTTTATGTAATAATCAGCAACATTTTCATGTAAATCGATGGCCAATTTCCTACTCTATAGTCTCCACTGATATAACACAATAGTCATTCACCCTATACCCAGTTGATGAAAGCTTTGCTGTTGTAAGCACCCGGTGTCTGGTTGGTCTTTCCCAGGAATAATCCTCTGGTGCAAAAGGAAGCGATGACAGAAATTGTGAAATTGCTGCTTCAGTCTTCTGGACTCTGATATCTTGACTGTTGCCGTTGCTTAATATCACATATTATCCTCTGAAAAGCAACAGAAAAAAAAACCCTGTGCAGGCTTTGCAGTTTGCTTTGTACTGATTCTTTCACACAATGACAAGCCAGGGAAATCCGGCTTCACGTTCACAGCAATGCTTTTATAGTAGCTATGTTGTGTTTGACAGGAGGGCTTGAAGAACATGAAGAGGCATTTAGTTGAAGAGGAAGAGGAAAGACGGCATTTTTACTTTACAATACTGCTGCATTGATAGCGTTGTGTTATGTGGGGTTTTGGTTGATAGGCCTAGTATAAAATATGTACACTGTCGATAATTTGCTTATTTTACTTTTGCTTGTGAAACAGAACGGGACCTCTTGTTCTCCTGTGTGCTATCCTGAGAGAAAGAGTTATACACAACAGAAACACTGCAGAAAAGGCGTCAGAGTATGTAACATGGATCCAAGGTGTAGAATTCCAAAAAAAAAATCAGCACAAACAATACTTATTTTTAGTCTGCCCGTCTTGTTCATTTGGCCTCATGTTCTCATCAGCATCACACCTCATGTCGTCTCTCGAAATACACTGGGGGGAACAATCTTCCCGCGTGCCTCATCCATCCTGGCATATCCAGGCACGTCTGGGAGAGATATCTGATGATTCACGGTTTGTCTCTGGTCTCTGATTATCTTTTGTTTTTTAAAAATCTTTTTCACTATATTATGCAGTGTTTATATTTAGCTGTCAACTTTTGTTTGTATGTTATGTTATGACCATAAATCTTTTGGTGGTGGTTGATTTTGAGTGGGAATTCACATGGATTTTGAAAATTGTGCACATTTTGTGTCAAAGCGATGAAAACTCATTCACAGTTTGGTTTGTATGGAACATTGTTGTGCCAACTGCTTTGAACAAGTGAACTCAAGTCTTGGTGCTCCCCAGCTCACGATTTGCCCTGTGGTCACGTTTTATAATGAAACTGGTTTCACTATTCATAATTGTAGGCTATTACTTGCACTTTCATAATATAATACATAACAGAAATGCAGAACAAATCCTTATTGGTTCATATTTACTCCTTAACGAACACAACATCTTACTCTTCATCAATTAAGTATTAAGACGATTCCATGGCCTACATATTGGACAGGTGACAGCCTTAGCAGCGATACCATATATTCCAGGTAACAGGCTAACAGTGGCTGCCGGTTCTCACCTCTAACCACCATCTGGAGAACTCGCTCTGTATTTTCAGAATGTGCCACATGCACAGAGAGCAACACATATCAGTTCTGCGGGAGAAAATGAGCCAATCCACAGTCTGTGCTTACTGTCTATGAGCCAGTCTGATCTTATCATGTAGGGGGAAAAGATGTTGTGCTAGCTGATGTGTTTAGAATAGCCTACTCACTTTGCTCTGACTGAGTCTTGATATATTTTAAATGCTTGCTATATTTTAAACTGAACCTGAAAGCATGTGTCTCACACCAAACACGTGAGAATTGGCAACACTGCGGTTAACAAGACAATGATGACAGTTCAGCAGGTTTAGCTAGCTAACACACTTCAGCTCCGTTCGACACCGTTCCCTATTACAGAAATAGTGCACTATGTAGTGTATCCGCCATTTTCTACTAGTGTCCGAATTCTCAACGGTTAATTTGATTCACTAAATAGTCTGCTGTAAGATACCCACAATGCACTACAAATTGTAGTGAGCAGACAGTGTACCCTACAATTTCTCCTGTATACCACAATGCAACGTGATCGTGTCTTACCACAGAAGAAGAAGCAGCTAGCTAACATGTTAGCTAACAGAAACTGGTCTCTTTACCGGAGACAGCGTTGGCAAATCAACAGAAGACGTATTAGACACCTCATTCGAGTGGCATCAGTTTTGAACCAAGAGCAGCAAAACTGCAGGAATCATCGTTACAGGTCAGCTAACTACTTTATCCACCAATACAGGAAGTGATGAAAGCTTGTGCTAGTCATTAGCTCACAAGCTTGTGTACCAAACCAAAACAGCTCACTGCCATTAGCAGACAGCACCAAAGCTGACAAAACCACACTTGCACATGATTAGAATTTCAACAATCAATTTGTAATTTAATGTTCAAAACTCCAAAAAAAATAAAATAATCAATGGACCTGAGTCCTTTTCAACCTGCTGTCATGATGCTTGGTTTGTTTACGTGATGTTGGGCGCGTCCCGGTGCGTCACATGATATCCAGCGCATTTTTTGACTCAATATTTACTGTAGTGTCTGAAATTTCGTTCGGTCGTTGCCCATATAGTTCACTATATGATAAACACTACATGGGGAATAGTGAGTGAGTGAATGAGTGAACCATTCCGAACGCAGATTGTCTGATCACAAAATCGATTACATGCCTCAGCGATGAAACGATCAGTTTGCCGTCAAAAACAGGACAGAAATGACCCACGTCCGCTCATTTGTGTCGAGGCGGCCAAGTCGTAAGTTGAGAAATGCAACCAGCTGTTCACCAGCCTCTGTTGCCCAAGAGCTGTAGAGATAGATCTCCAAAATGGCCCCCAGAAGGTGTGTTCTTTCACCTGAAAGCCCTCTTTTGGCCAGCCGTTACTGACTGGAAGCCAGTGTATAATAGAAGAGGTCTCTGCAGAAGTTATTTGCTGACATTTTGACAGGAGTCGACCAACAGACCACAGACTGCAACACGATGCCACTGGGTTTAAGTGGTGGAGAGTGAAGGTTCAAATCCCTGACTGACCTCTCGCTCTCTCCAGCTAGATATATCAAGATGTTCTCTTATTTATATGTTCTCTCTTTCACACAAATAGACAGGATTAGAAGACAGTTAAAAGATGTGTGTTGTGTGTGTGTCTTTCCTTTCATCCTCAACAGCTTTGTAAAATACACACACACACACACGCACGCACGCACGCACGCACGCACGCACACACACACACACACACACACACACATTACAAAAGCTGAAAAGAGCGTCCAAAACAAAACTGTCCAATCTAAGTGCCTATTAATAAAACAGGACACTCACATTTCCTGCATACCCTCTCTAATCTCACACAGCTGCTATCTCCCAGCAGGAAGAAGCTTCCGTGTGTGTGTGCGTGTGTGTGTGTGTGTGTGTGTGCGTTTTGGTCCTGCTTAGCTCAGGACCAAAACAGAGAGGGAGGGCTCATCTCATTTAAAAGCAGTTTGTCTGCTTGTGCTTTTCCAGCATGTTGTGGAGCTCCACTGCTCTCTGGACGGATGGATAGATGGATGGATTGATGGATGGATAGATGATGGATGAATGGCGTATGAGGGGAACATCCGTCCTGCTCAACAGAGCAGGATTCAACGTATCTGACTACATTTGTAAATTTAAGGTAAGAGGATGATAAAAAAAAAAAGAAACACATCCACAAATCTGCGATGAACTTGAACTTATTGATGGGAAATGGATTCCCCATATTATCTCTCATATGTGTACATTTCTCATATATATCGTTGTTTTTTTTTAAACATTGCTTAGTACTATTCAAGGTATCAAATGTGACTCACTGCGCCTTTGCTTTGTTTGACCTTGTTGTGGGTGCGTAGGTACAAAAATCCAGTAGGCTTAAGAATGCAAAGGACCTGCACTCCAACAAATCAAAATTCCCTCTTCTTGACATTTATTGTTTGTTTATTATTTACTGTATAAAGTGTAAAAGTGCAAACATTTGGGCCCACTCCAAGCCTTTATCATTATTGTTCATTTATTCCATACTGCAACTCTTTCATTTTTTTGGTATATTAATTTCTTTCCTTGTCTCCGTATGCTCCACTGCTGTTATTTTGCACACCTTCATAATGCTGTAACTCAGTTTTTCATACATTCCATTTAATATGTTCTTGACAGTTTGTAGGAAATGTTGCATTATGTTTAATCACCAGCCCCTTTTGCTATATTCTTATTTATGTTATTTGCTGTACCATATTATTACATTACTGCTGCAATGAAACAATTTCCCCACATGGATAAAGTTTCATCTCATCCAAACTTCTATGAACTTAAATAATCATTTTGGTATTAGCATTTTCACATTTTCCATTTGAGAGTCAGTACTGAGTGAAATGATCCCCTGCCGTCTCTATTCTGGTCACCGGATGTTTTTCATCTCTGGTTCCTGAGTACAACAGGAATTTAATGGGAGATTTTGGAGAAAGCAGTATTGTGTTATGGATTTCATTACGCAGAACATCTTATTCCAGTTCATAGCGGGTGGCTCTCGGTCGGATGTAATAAAAAACAGTGGACCATGACATGAATTATAGGACTGGAATCACCATGGCCATCAAGCTGCATTCGGATTGAGCAGGTTATAATGGGTCAGTGACTAATGCCCCTGGAGTCCGATTTAATTTCCTTAATATGAAACCATTTTACGAGATAGTGTACTTTTGTCACCTTGCGGATCATAAGCCATAAGTCTTGTGTTTCATAGGTCAGTGAACCACATGAGATGCTGTGACATTTTGAAATCAAACAGGCATTTGTTGCACTGTGGGGGAAAGGTATTGGCACTTTAGTTTAAATCCACAGAGAATCCATAAATGATGGGTATATGCATACACACAGCCTTTAAAATGTTTCATTACATTATTTATGGGTAGAACATGCTGATTAACCTTTGCCAATTCCTCCCAAGTTACTGGAGAAGGAAAACAGCAAACTATGCCCCATATATCAACTAAGCAATTACATTCTGCGTAATTTAAAGTTATTGAATATCAGTTAAAATATCAGCTACTGGCAGCTTCAATCCAAAAAATATCAGTATCGGCCTTCAAAAACCCACATCGGCAGAACCCTAATGCTGCCATATTCAGTTAGGTATTGATTCACTTCCTCTTCTCCTTTAATTGCAGCCATGCCTGTCAATTAAACAATAATTTCACGCTGACTTTATCCATCCTGGACATGGCTAATATTGACACACTGCTGCCAAAGAATGAGGAATCCATTCCATTTGGTCATGAGGGAGATGTGAAACTGAATATTTGCAAGAAGTATTGATCATGATTGTCCATACAGTGTGACCAGATAATTGGAATTAATGTGTAGTGTGTGTGTGTGTGTGTATGTAAAACCGCATGTGTGTTAGTATGCATGCAGACACGAGTGTGTACTCATATAGAGAAGTGTGTGCGTATTCAGTTATCCTCTTCTCATCTGCATGTCTCTTTGTCTATTTGTGAACACATGCAGTTAGAAGCGAGCCGAGGAGGAGATAAAAGCTTGTGCAGCCTGCTGTGCCAATCACGGCACTTAAACAGACAAAACACACTACAACTGAAGGCAAGCAATGAGGATACACTCTAAGTGACTGCCAGCACATACTGTATCTAGAGTTAGGTTGTGGGGCAACAACCTTTCATATGCCTGCATCCTTTTATATCCTTTCACAGAGCACTGATCCCTCTGGATTCCAATCTGATATTGAGATGCAGCGCTATAGCCAGGAATATTTCTTCCTAATGTCAGAGGTCGTATACAGGTGTTAGACAAGTCAACACTTCTCTTCAGAATGGAAAAAAGGCTGTTTCATACAGCCTGCTTACAAATCAGCAGTAGATTGCGTGCAAAAGAAAATAGCAGTGAATGAAATCAATCCAAATGGTGATTAACTTAAATTCGGCTAAATTTGGCCCCTCCAAACTCAGTGAGGCCATCTGGGAAGAGTGTATCCCATCAGTCAAACCAATGAATATTTGCCGTTCTGCAGTTCGGCATTTTGGGTGCAAATGAGAGCTATATGTATCAACAAGCTCTTGAAGAGATCTAGTTAAAAGTCTTTGTGTGTTCATACAACAGCTGATCAAAGTTAGGTCCACTGTTTGATTTCACAATATTCTCAGACTCCATCTATCTAGAAACTATGTTTGTTCAAGGTTGGTCATTGAGGTTTCCACTATGTTGAATTTGGAGTATTTAGAGAATTTAGAGAGGTGGTTTCCCAAAAGCCATGTCAGAGTTACGAACAAACCTCCACCCCCTTTCCCCCCGCTCGTAAACCCTGCCACTCACACTCGGAATAGCACTAACCAAGGTAGAAGAATACAAACTATCCTGCGTGCCAGGCTGGCTACCTTCAGATCGTCGGGTTTTTGTCTTTTAGCAGAGAAGCAAAGGAGTCACCAGTCAGCAAAAAGAAATGATTTTACTAGAGGACATGCAGAAGCCAAAAATATCCAGTTGAAGTGTTCACTCTTCAAAGGTCAGAGCTGGTCCAAGCTTCTGATAGTGTGTCAAGATTCAGACTTTAAGGCCATGGCAGACCACCACAGGTTGTTTGTTTCATATGCTCACAGTGAAACAGGGAAATGCCTGACATGCACAACATACAGTATATAAGAATTTATGTAGAAAAACTTTGTCACACATTTATGCTCCAAAACTGTGTAACTCTCAATACTCTCATGCTCAAAAATGGACTCCAGACTATACATTTATATTCCAAAATTAACATCAGTAAATGTAAACCCCCCGGGAGCGAGATGCTATTTTTTTCAACAATATTTCCACTGGCAGGTTGAGGCCACTCAGGCTTATGGAAAATGAAATAGATAACCCTTGAGGAGCCTCTACTATCGTTGACAAATTGCCATGATATATTTCTCCTCCGTGGATGGCTGCACATTACTGCAGAATGTACAAAGCTGCTCTTTAGTAACCTCTCAGTTGTTTACTGAGATGTATGTCCAAATACCGCCTGTCACGGAGCAAATTCTCTCCTCTGAGGGCAAATACACCAAGTTAACCCCAGCCAATACCTGGAGTTACAAGGGTATCCGTACACATGGTTGTGGCTGTCGGTACTAAGAGTGAACAGCCTTCAGAATCCTCCCCTAGCCAGAAATCACAGCTATATTATTGTGCTTTTTAATGAATGGTCAGGTCCCTGTAGGAGGCGCTGTGGGAATATGGGATGCTGGTGCGAGCCATTCTGTCCTTATACAATCGGAGAGAGAGTTGTGTTTGCATTCTTGACAATAAGTCAAGCTTGTTCAAGGCGGACGTCGAACTCCAACAAGGGTGCTTCTTGTCCCCCCCTCAGGTTTATGATTTTCATTGACAAGACCTGGAGAGTGTCCACCTTTATCTGTCATCTGCTGGTCTATTCCTGCATCTTTAATTCTACCAGCAAATTCCTAACGGCCTTTATGCCAGACTTACAGGAGGTCAGCTGTGCCTTTATCTCTTCTTGTTCAGAATATTATCGCCTTTCTGATTCAAAAGTTTCTCTCCCATCAACGACTTCTTAGAGATGCTTCAGCAAGGCCTTTATCCATAGTTAACAGAGCTATCACCCCTATTTTAAAACATGGAACTTTAATGGTCCTTGTTGGTAAATTGGGTTGCAGCAGCGAGATGTAATAAGAATAATAGGATATAAATAAGAATAGCAAATATAGCAATATAAACATAATGCAACCAACAATTCTAACACGTAACCATGTTAAGTGTGAAAGAACAAGACTAGGTCGAAACATACGGCTGGACCGTGTGTGATGTGTTCATACTAACACTAAGTCCGTTGAATAGAGGATTGCTGAGCGTTGTCGCGACCCGGTACCTTGAAAAACGTTGTTTCCAATCCGGCTAGTCCTCCGGCTTGGCGAAGTTGAACTGCTCCGGCGCCGAAAACCTGAGACGGGTCTGATTCTGTAACCGTGGTGTGGCATTCCTGTTGCGTTCCTCTCAGCTAGCAATCTGTAGCTAACGGCAAAATAACAGCAGTAGAACACATGCAATCAAAGGAAAAAAGGATGTAGTATGATTACATATAATGAAAATGAAAATACAATGAAAAATACCCCCCGTCCCCCCCCAAAAAAAACAAACAAAAAAAACCATGGCGAATGAAATAAGCAAACCATTTATTTCCCCTCGAGCTGCAGCCTGAAATGCTCTGGCAGCATTATTCATCACTGAAAACAAAATGTGAGCGGGTCTTTTCCATCAGGTGTTAGAGCAGCCTGGTTGAAAAGATGATGCCAGCGTGTGTTCTGTGTACTCATCCCCAGTAACAGCACATGTATTGGCCTGTATTGGGTTATGTTTGGCCTTGGAGCCTGTGTGACTAATGTATGCCAGAGCTACGGTTACAGGGATCTGCTGTGTGTTCTCGCTCACAACATTCATGGTGGCTGGCTATTCTCTCCCGGTTGTTGCTCAACAATCCAGTTTCTTAGACGATAGCCTTTCTGAGTTCAGGATAAATAAACATTGGATACATTTCAAAAAATGGAAAACACTTTTTCATCATTAAAAAAAACATTTTTCTTTAACTTGGGATTTGCCACAAACAGCCTCGATGGGAAATCTGCCATTCATTTAGAAAGTAAGAAGAATGGATGGTAATCAGTGGCAAGATCAATGAACCTGCCTGCTATTGTACTACCACTAAATACAAAATTAGATTTTTTTTTTTACCTCTTAAAAAGCTTAATACTTTTGGGCTGTCATATTCAGTTGACAGATTACACCATATAAAACTTTTGTGCATTGGTTAAAAAAAAGTGACATTTTAATTTGTTTTTTTAATCAATTTTGTTACATTGAAATGTTGAAAAAGTTTGTTCTTGATTAGATTATTCAAACGTTCAATGTAAAATTCAACAGAATTCTTGATGAGAAGACTGTGAAAATGTTTTTTAGTAATTAATAAAAAATGATGACAGCACAGCAGTTTCACAGTTGCAGACCAGTCTGCTGACCTGGGTGACAACAGAGAAGCTGAGTAAAATACGAGCTGTAGACAAGTAAATCATGCATTTTATCTTACTGTTACTTTTTTGCTCTATTTTGTCATATGTAGATGATATGAGCTAGGATGGACGAAAAATCACGCAAATCAAAAAGAATCTGTGCTGTTAAGGGGAAACTGTCGCACAAAAGATTCTACATTCATAAAGATGCAATTTCAACAATATCACAGAAGCCTGTCAAAAGTTTAGACAGACAAAGAGCAGATTTAGGGGTGCAGACAGAAAGTGATAAGAGGTCTGAGAACATAGTGAGGTCAGCAAGCACGCTCAAATTGTGGTGTTTGGGCTGATACCCCAACTGTTGTGGCCATTGATGAGATACCTAGAGAAGTTAGTTGTAGCTATAGGAGTCCCTTGGAGTCTTAGCAGTGTAGCACTGTATGGAAAAGGGATCCTTAAGTTACCGCTATGTAGCCTAGGAATTTTAATATGCAAAAGTAAGACTGCAGTTGATGCTAACAGAGTGTAAAGACACAAGTTAGAAGTGTAGCACCTACTCTATAGCGACTACAATGAAAATTGCTCCCTAAAGAAGCAGTTCAGAAAGCACAACTGGCACCAAGGCAGATATTATAGACAAGCACAACAGGTTTGTCGAGGTCAGGCAGACTGTTTCAACCCAGGGGGGGGTCAGCCTTCCTGTTAGCAAACAGTTGTTGAGGTCAGTAGCGAGGTTAGAAATTATTGGGTGTAATGTTGTGAACTAGGTTTTAGCCAGACCAGGTGGAGGGTGTAGTAGATGAACACAGTTTTGATCAATGTTGGGTGTGGGTGGGTGGTTCAGGGACACCAGAACCTATTGATCCCTCTGGAGGCATCGTAGGGTCTGATGAATAAAAGTATAAAAAAGAGTATTAAGCAGTTGAAGTAGTACTAGTATTTGAGTGTAATATACCTTTAGTACACATTACAATAGCAGTAGTGCATGTTTTATGGGAGAATACCTTTAAAAGTATAAGTAGTAAAACCAGTGTTTGAGCAAAATGTAGTGTTGTTAGGTATCATTAGCATCTCTGTTGCAACGTCTCGGCTTGTAAAACAGCACAGGGTATAGTCTATTGTTTAGAGAGCCTTTTCCGTCACACTTGTGTGTTAGAAAAACAAGCCGAAGAGGCGCCGCCTGTAACAAGCGGTGAACTTTAACTCCGGGCAGAGTTATTTCCTGGTCTCAACCTTGATCTTGACCAGGACCGTTTTGTAGGTCGACTTACTCGGGCTGACCCGCTCATATTGACGGTTGGCCGGGTTATTTTCCCAGTCAGTCGTCCAGCATGAAAGAGATATGAAGGAGATGAGTGCTCTATGTGAAAGATGAGTGAACTGACGCAGAGAGGCACGCATCACGCATAGTGTGATGATTGGATAATTGGATGAGTGCTTGATTCCTTTTATTGGACGGTAAAAACGTATTGAGGAGTCTCCTAAAAATCGGACTAGGTCATTCAATGCGGAACTGGGTGGTTACATAACATTAGGTAAACAATAAATACTGACTGACACAAGACAGCGGTGTAAAATGTCAGGAATTGCCATCACTGGTTGAGTTTTTCCAAGGAAAACATTCCGACCCCAATAAACAGCAAGCATGGGAGCAACAGGTCAACCAGCTATGTTCCTGCTTCACTGCTCAGGCTGTTCATCATTTTGTTGTGCTGTCAGCAGCAGTTTATTTTTAAAGGACGCTCTCTTCCAATGTCAAGTCACGTTTCCTCATGGCCATGCAGCGTAGCATTGTGGGTCTACTGGAGCAGCTGTGTATCTGAGTGTGTGTGTGTGTGTGTGTGTGTGTGTGTGTGTGTGTGTGTGTGTGTGTGTGTGTGTGTGTGTGTGTGTGTGTGTGTGTGTGTGTGTGCGTGCGCGTGTGTAGAGAGGTGTCGACAGACACACGTAAT
>OMOV01108306.1:0-11574 GCA_900312565.1 Beryx splendens | reverse complement strand
GGGCCAGGAGGTCCTCCTGGAGGGTGGTGTCCAGCATGGAGCAGAAGTCCGAGGGCAGCGAGAAGGCCGCGATGGCCAAGGAGTACCGGGAGAAGATCGAGAAGGAGCTGAAGGAGATCTGCAATGACGTGCTGGTGAGGAGCAGAGACGGTAGTCAGGGATCAAGGGGACGGATGGGTGAAAGGAAGGGAGTAAATGTTTGGGTGGAGAGGGGGGAGAATGGGAGGTGGTAATATAAAGGGAAGATTTGGATGGTTTAGAGGAGATGGGTATTTTCTGGTGAGGACTGGAGGAATCTCAGGGGTCGAGGGAGGGATGGGAGGTGGGAAGCAGGAAGGCAGAGAAAACTATGCTTTGGAACCAAGAAGTGATTTCAAATTGGAGCCACTTCCAATTTTCCTTTTCCCTTAAGATAAACTTTCAAAAAAATTGGCATACAATTCAGCTTTTTGATACTCAAGTGTATAATTCAAATGTATATGGCTGATTTGAGTGACATATATTGTTCAGCTTGAGTCACATCTGTCTGTTCGGCTAAATCGTCACTTTCTGAACGATATATTGCTTCTCTATTTCTCCAAGATAATCCGTCCACCTGACAGGTGCGGCATATCAAGCTACTGATTAAACAGCATGATTATTGCACAGGTGTGCCTTGGGCTGGTCACAGTAACACACTGGAGACGGCTTGTGGTCGTGAAATGAACGTTCAATTCACAGGCAGCGGCTCTGGTGGACATTCCCGCAGTCAGCATGCCAACTGCACGCTCCCTCAAAACTTGCGACATATGTGGCGTTGTGTTGTGCTGTGTGATAAAACTGCACATTGTAGAGTGGCCTGTATTGTGACCAGCCCGAGGCACACCTGTGCAATAACCATGCTGTTTAATCAGCAGCTTGATACGCCACACCTGTCAGGTGGACGGGTTATCTTGGCAAAGGAGAAGTGCTCACTAACACGGATTTAAACAAATGTGTGAACAAAATTTGAGAGAAACAAGCCTTTTGTGTGCATAGAAAACGTCCTAGATCTTTAATTTCAGCTGATGAAAAATGGGAGCAAAAACCAGTGTTGCGTTTATATTTTTCTTCAGTATAATTTGAGTTACAGGATGAGATGAGGTGGGAAGGGTAATTGCAAAAAGACTGTTTTCCGTCAGCACGCCCTTCATGTCAGGTGGAACGGTGTGAATAGTTGCCGTCACAGTAGTATTCCACAATAAAGGCCTTTCAGACGGAGGTTTGTCAGCATTTCTGAGGGTTAGTGTGCATTCCCCTTTTTCGAGCCTGAAGCACAGTGTACATTCTGCAAGTGGTTGAGGCACCGGAGCAGTCGTCGTTTTGTCTGTCAGACTAGCTCGTTGTTGGGATCACACACCATGCGGAGAAACAGGAGACTGGAGCTTTAAGGAAATGAGAGCCTCCAGCGGACAGATATTTGAATGTTATCTGGATAATTTGGATACATATACACACTTGTGAACATAAAACCAAAACATGTAGGATATTCTAGGGTCACATCGCACACATGGACACACTTGCTTCAAACACCGCTGTCACCTGACGGTTGTGTTAATCGATTTGTCACTATTGGTGTATAGTTGTGCGTGGCTTCGAGTTAGAGCTGCACATGTGTCACCCCCAGGTCCTGCTCGACAACCACCTGATTCCCAAAGCCACGCCAGCCGACAGCAAAGTCTTCTACCTGAAGATGAAGGGAGACTACTACCGCTACCTGGCCGAGGTCGCCACCGGAGAGGAGAAGACCTGTGAGTAGAGCAGACCCTCTCCGTTCCCCTGGACACATCTGATCGACAAAGCACGCCTTTCGTTCATCCCTTTGTTCCTTTTGTCTTTACCCGCTTATACCTATTCAAGGCAATTATTGTCATCCACTGCACCTGCGTCTTCTTTGCATGTTTTTCTAGTAAATGTGACCATTTTAAAATATAATTCTAAGCAAGGAGGTGATATGTACACCTGCTTAAACTATAAATGTATGGCTGAAATATAAGTCTAAACTGAACAGCAGTATCAGCTGATACAGTCAGTGCAGTGATACGTCTGTCGGGCCAGGCGTCTCATTTTCAACCCCTGCCGCTGACCCAGGACGCTTCGTCAGGGCCTCATTACCGTCTCACTGATGATCCAAAAGGCAAAGCTGAACCTAGATTAATACTCCCACACTGAGACTCCTCCGTCTCCATTATGTAGGCCTAATTTAGGTCAGGAGAGTAAGTTCTGCGTCAACATGGAGTCTAATGAAATGAAACGGAATACTTGCTGCAGGGCAAAGCTCCGACTTCGGGAAGCCGTGCGTCTTTCTCAAAACCCCTATTGCAATGCATCCGACCTTGAACACTTGGCAGTGGAGCTATTTGCGTTAACCCTGTTTTTGCCCTTGATTTTAGGCTCTCTTAGTCCTCGTATATTTGTATCATCTCTGAGAATACTTTCAGGGCTGTACGTCACACTTTCACCCCTCATGTGGTACATCTGCTCTGCACTGCGCTGGCCTTGGGCCGCCATTACAAAACCATGTGGAGATTCCACGCTAAAGGGCTGCATACATGGCTGCATACATCTTGACATCAGAAACGAATCTCAGAGTTGCTCCATTTACACTGAATGAAAGACCATTACCAGTGATTTTACAGGGAAATGGTCACATTCTATGGTTCGTCCCACTCGTTATCATTACAGTAAAATAAAGGTCATTGGGATGATGATGCAGTAGGATCTGACTGCTTCTCTGATAATGCTGAAACAAATATTCTGATCCCTCAAAGTCAATTTCTAATTCCCATCAGACACACCCTGATATTAGAACTGTCCTCCCTGCTGACTGACCGACTCCTCTAGCGTACAGTTAAGGTTATTGGTTGCTGATAGACTCCCTCCATCCATCTCCCGAGCACTTCCATCTCTCGAAAAGCAACCCAGTCGGATAGCACACGCAGCAGCGGATAATTTAGTTTCTATGGCAATAGGCCATCACGTATCTGTTGAAAGAAGTGATGATTGTGCTCTGATTAATGGTCCTTCAAATCCTCTTTGGGACGGATGGGCCAACTTACTTCTGATGCCGTCTGTGGCTAGAATACTGACACACTCCCAGCGCTTGACCTACAACTGTCAGCCTCGACATGGGCTGCTGCCGCTGCTGCTGCCGGGTTGCCATGGCAACAGCAGCAGCACCAGGGTGCTGGCTGTTGCCGGTTGCCAGGAGGCATTTTTAGAGTCACTTTTGCGGCCTCCGACTGCTGCTGTCTGCCTGGGTGATGTTTTTCTTCTCCTTTCTCTTTCTGGGGCTGTCCTGTAGTTTTTTACTGTGGCTTTTGGTGGCACATTTACAGATAAAAATCCTGCCTTAACCCCCCCGGGTGGTCTCAGTCACCTGCCGCCTTCGGTTTTTGAGCCGTAGTTCTCTATATCGACCTTGGGCAGAGCTGTTAATGTTAAAACACATTGGATCAAATGTCCTAGATCATATGAATAACATTACGGTCCTAACAAACACCAAATTGAATTCCGTCTTGTTTCCATTCATTATAATTCATCATAACATCAGGTAATGGCGGCTTTATTGTCTTTGCTGTCTGTGTTTCAAGATGCTGAAATAATCTGCTTTAAAATGCTGGAATATAAATTTGACCTACCTGACTCTTGGCAAACGACTGGTTTTGGCTGACTGAATTCACAGGTGAGGCTTGGGTCTCATGTTTGCAGGAGTTCGCCGTTACATAAGTGTATTTTTGCTGTTTTGCAGCCAAAATATGTGTGAACATTGCAAATAGTGATTGTGATTTCCAACAGCAGGTTTGTGCAGTAATTACATGCACCATTATGCGCACACAGATGGTGCATGAGCGTAGTTCTATCCAGGGCAGTTACACAGTCATCATCTTGTCGTTCCCATTTTAAGTGCTGTCTTTTTTTTTGTCTGTGTCCTGTGTGCAGCCATCATCGGTAACTCCCAGGAAGCCTACCAGGCGGCCTTTGACATCAGCTGCAGCGACATGCAGCCTACACATCCCATCCGCCTGGGCCTGGCCCTCAACTTCTCTGTCTTCTACTACGAGATCCTCAATTCTCCCGAGAAGGCCTGCAAACTGGCCAAGACGGTAGGAGATTCTACTTGGTTTATAAGTCAGCTTGTCCTTCTCTGTCTGCCTGTTCCCTCTTTCTTTCACTGTCTCTTAATCTGTCGATGTTCAGTTGTTTCCCTGGTTTATTTTTCTTCTAAAAGACTAAATATCATGAAATTTGTGCAGTTCATTTAACGTGGTAAATATGAGTACTGGCTTGTTACACTGACCTCCCTGAAAGAGGGAAGCTAATTTCCCTGTGGGGATCAGTACTGTGTCACTATTATAATTCTGTTATTTACATGGTCACTTTGAGTGTTCGAATCATACAAATGTACATCTATCAATCATACAAGTGTACATGTATCAAGACTACCACACAACTTATTGAATCAATGTCCCTTTCACTATGAAAGTTGTTGCTCGTATCAAGCAGATTTTATTTTACCCTGAAAGCCTGAATACCTGCTTGCTGTTGTGTTGTGGCTCCCCTTTGGTTTATTCAGGCCATTCTCTTGGCTTTCAACTTGTCAGTAGTTATGCTCTCTTACTGGTGGATTTTTGGAGACCTGCACTCTGGTTTGAGTAGTACTGACGGCTGCCTCTTATCTCCCGCAGGCCTTTGATGATGCCATTGCCATGCTGGACTCCCTGAACAGCGACTCCTACAAAGACAGCACCTTGATCATGCAGCTGCTCCGTGACAATCTGACAGTGAGTGTCATCTTCGTTTGCCTGCCTGTAAAGTTCGACTGTCTCTGATGGTCTCACTTTCTGTAGAGTTTTCACATTTACCCCTGCAACCTCATGCGTATTTGTAGATGCAAAGGTTTGCCTGTGGTCCCGACTGTACGCTAACCCCCCGTATCCCATGCCTTGTTGCAGCTGTGGATGTCAGACGCCCAGGGTGAAGGGGAGGAGACGGAGGAGGTGACCGAGAACAACTGAGTTTCAAAATTTGTTAAAAAAAAAAAAAAAAAGACCTTTTTTTACCTCTCACCAGCCTAAGTTGTGTGTGTGGTTGTGTGCGCACATACATGCACAGCTATGTATGTATGTTTGCACTTCACTCAGTGTATACAGTATGTGTGTGCAGGTACATTGGTGTGTGTGTGTGTGTGTGTGCGTGCATGTGCGCGTGCACCTCTCGGAGCCACAGAGGATGGGACGAACTAGATGATCTGTTTTTTATTGAGCATTACTCATCGTGTGAAGCAGCTGATGTGTTGTACCTGCGTCCGTGCTTTACCAAGAAGCCAACATGAATTCCCCCCTTCAGACCCAAATCCGCCCCGTGGTCTTTAACTCTCTTCACTGTAGCAAACTGCTGCTATTGCAGAAAACAAACAAACTTGTAACACTAATTTTAGCCATTTGTATGTTTTTACTTGAACTGAAGGTTTACAGGTAGAGCAGGTTTCATGGCGCTTGGGTCCAGAAAACCAATTGGAAGCCCACGGTAAAATCTCAGAAGTGGAAGAACGGACGGGGCGATCTGAAACCGAGGCCTAAATTTTAGGTTTCGTCCGACAGCAGCGATCATATAGATCAACAACACCTTGATATTTACCTCGGTGAGGGTCCGCTCCCATCCGGCCCTCTCAAGATGTCCAGTGTGGCAGGTGGTGTTTTTACTGAAGATACGTTAGTCGTGGATCGGTGCGTTTGGGGCTTGGAATTGGAAAGGTTTTATGTTTGAAATGCCATGGTTGATAGTTTGAGAGCATAACATTTCATTTTACTGACTTACTGACTCCGCTTACTGATCTCGTCACCTTCAGCGACTCGTGCAGACTGTAATTTTCCACACCGCGGCGACAAGGTGTAGACGACCTAAGAAATAAAGTTAACTTAACAACTTGATAAAATGGCTTGATACTGTAACTTTGATATGTTATCTTTTCAGCAGTGCAGAGAATACCTTTTGTCCATTTGCTTTTATGTCGTTAGTTTGTACTATTTTCTATTCAGGTGTTTTGTATTTTTATTTGTGTATTTTATCCCCGTTGTCTCCTTGGTTTGTTACCTGGAATGTATGTGGTTCTCAGTAGTTTGGGGTGAGGGTGACGAGCGTGTTGAAATTGGCGATTTTTGCTTAAGATTTAGCTTGTGCCAGGTGGTTTGCAGTTATATTTACCTTTCTTGGAAGTTCATCACGAAAAGGCGAATAAGCTAAAACGATGCTACATATTAATTGATTTATAAAGTAGCACTTTGTAGAAAGCTGCACTACAACCATTTACTACACAAAGTAGTGCCAGTTTCTTAAAATGATGTAACACTTAGTTAAAACAAAAAAAAAACTGGGATGCAAAATTAAGCATTCACAAATGTTCGAGTTAAACACTTGAGTATGTTATTTGGTTACGTGCTTTCATGTAAGTGGAATTAAACATTAAAACCAGGTGTGCTGTGTGTGCCTGTTTGCTCCTTGTGTGTGTAGGATGATATTTTTACAGTATGCTGAATGCACAGCAGAAGCGGTGTGTGTGTGCGCACCGTCTCTGTTGGGGCGTTTTTAGTTCATCAGCAGTTACCATGTGAGGCGGGAAGTGGGTCGGCTTCTCTCCCCGGGATCTCGCAGCGATCTGAGCATGTGCCCAGGGTGCAGCCTTGAACTAAATATCGAGGAATGAGGACTCTCACATGAAGCAGGATTCACTGCTAATGAATGTCCTCTCGCACACAAAAGGGCCTTTATGATTCACATTAACTATTGGTTTATATATAAATTTCAGCCCATCAGAACTGAAAATACAGAATTGTTCAGGAGTATGGAGGGAAACAAGCCTTTTACATTCTCAAAATATGTAAGACTCATGTTAACCTGTCAGCTCAATCTGAGAGAAAGTGTTTTCAAGCCATTAGCTCAAAATGCAAACAAAGCTAGTAGTGGGGCAGCAGTGTTTCAGCAAATGGAGGCCGAACATGTGGAAGGGTCATACACCTGCAGCGTTACGGCCTTGTAGGGATATGAAGAGGTGCTTAGAGGAGATTTTGGTAACTAGCTGCAAGAACAGTAGAACGATAAAACTGACTGTTTCATTAAACTCCATATTTTCACGCCCTCCCCTGGTAGTCTTGAATTTAAAATGGTACTTTAAGCTGCATAATTTAAATGATCAATGGTATAGCAGCCTGATGGAGAGGGTAGAAGCCACAGTGCTGCAGCATTTGGTTTCAGATGGGAACTGCAGTCTTCTCCGACAACACTGCCCTCTGCTGGAGGCTGGAGGCTTGAGGAGGCACACTTTCAGATGCATGCTGTTTCAGCATGGACTTCTCCATGGGAGGTCTGAACAAGGATCAGCTATTTTAGGCTATAGTGTGTTCTTTGTCTTTCTGCAATGCAATGAAATTGATGCAGATATTTTATGTTTCACAGATAATTGTCATCATTTGGTTAGTCACGCTCTGCCTCTGTCTGATCCCAAACCAAGCCTTAAGGGATGGAGCTAGAGCAGTTTGTGAGCCCAAACTGAGTGAATCGTGAAACAGCTAAGCATTTTCAAACAATACCTTCGGTCCCTTGGGTCCGGCTAGGTTACACTGGATTTTGGCATGAATATCAAATCCTCTCCATTGTGGTTTACCTCATAAGCTGTAAGAAGGAAGCCCATCGTGTTATACAAGAGTTTTATGTCAAGGGGCCAGTCTTCAATCAGTAGGCCATTTGAAACAGTGGCATTTGTTGGGCTATTCAGCTTTGATCACAGGCCCTTAAAGCCAAAACAAATCTGGAGTGAGGAATGTGACTCACTCTCTCTCTCTCTCTCTGATAGCATCTGATGAGAGAGGCTCCTCATGAGTCACAAGACACACTGTCACAGCATCATAAAGGCTGAGCATGACCCAGCCACCCCTCTGAAGAAGGTCATCAAATACAAATCCACATGTCATATAGTTGTCCTATAATACATATGAATCAAACCAAAGACATCTAATGCCTTGAAATGAACTCAGTAAATGTTAAGCTATTCTAGGATTCAATAGCAATCAAGTGTTTTGCAATATTCATTCGTAATCCATGAGTAGTCCATAACATTGCCAGTCTAGATGGTTATGCGACTAGGGGAATTGCTCACTAGGACCAAAGCCACTGGGACCCAGGAGGAAGGTAAGTCTTTCCTGTACAGCACCACAAAACATATCGATAAGTAAAGCTGTCAGTAAGTCAACTTCAGCTTTAACTACGTGCCGCACATGATTTCATCACCATGTACTGTGGTCAACTCCTCTCTCTGCTGACTCTCTGCTGACTTTTCCACTTGTGCTGAAAGACGATTGGCCCGTTTCCGTGACGTCACCAGCGGTATATAAACGCCAACTTCCCGACTCTGTCCTCCCCCTCAACCCCGGCTGTTAGTGCTGTGTGAGTGCGCGTGTGCTCCTGAGCTCGCTCGGCACACATTCTATAAAAAAATAAAAATACAAAAAAAATTTAAAACATTTAAAAACGCCAAAAAATCATTTTTTTCTTTTTTTTTGTAACAAAATCGGTGAAGCTGGAGTAGACACCCGAAGACTGGACGGTACAAGAAGGGGCGAATATCGAACGACAAATTTTCAATCCGACGTTTGTTGCTGGTTCACTAAAGAAGCAAGGCCAAGTAGATTTGTTTTTATCGTTTTGTGGTTAAATTTGAACGACAACCTTTTAATCCTAACAGGAATTCTATACGTTATATCATTTTAATCTTTTAATATATTCATCTTCTAAATTGGACTTGTAAAAACCGCAGTTGTCAAGTGAACGGTTGCTAACCACCCGGATCGATTCCGCTCGAGCTAACGCCAGAGAGACAGTTAACACATTCGCATTTCGATCGAGAACTTTTTCTTTTTTAAAACAAAATAACAAAATAAGTTTCGTCCCAGTAACTTCGCTAGCCTCTACAGTCAACGAAAATGAACCCCAGCGCTCCTAGTTACCCCATGGCCTCCCTGTACGTGGGGGACCTGCACCAAGATGTGACCGAAGCCATGCTGTACGAGAAATTCAGCCCTGCCGGAGCCATCCTCTCCATTCGGGTCTGCAGAGACATGATCACACGGCGGTCCCTTGGATACGCCTATGTCAACTTTCAACAACCGGCCGACGGTGGGTGACCTCTCAGATATGGGTTAAAGTTGAGGATATGAATGTCTTGCTTTTTAAATGACAGCTGGTGACAAGCATGAGCTGGCCCTCTCCCCCACTCCACGTGACTGCGTCCGACATATTGTCGGGTCTCCTCTCCCCGTGTGAACCTCCCATCAGTGGCGTAGTAGAAAAGCACCGCTGTGCCCTGCCCACCCCAATAATGTAGCAGTGGGCTGCTAGCATCCAGCCGAGCGGTCATTGCTTTTTAACGCCTAAAAAAAAACACGCCATCGTGTCAGCGCAGCACCCCCAGCTGTCCGCAGGTCCGAGGCGTCCTAGGTGGTGGCCGGTCAGTGTCATGTGTTGTGGCATGGACACTGTCATCTTAAAGTTTCAGGTCAAAATGTGTCCGGCCTGCCTCTCCCAGATGCTAGCCTCCGCCAAGAATTGTCTGCATTCCAGTGATAAGACCAGGTCCGCATTTCTCCCCTGGGTGCCTTGGGTGGGTCTTGGTGTGTTTACTCTGATAAATTCTGTCCACACTCACAGCAGAGGTCTCTCAAAAAGCCTCAGATCGAGTCATTTTGTAGCCTCACATAAATACGTGTAATCATTTGAATTGGGATTCTCCACCGGTACCATCCTTACTGCAGACCATCTTGAATATTCAGCATGCCAGTCAGGTGACATTATGGGTGCAGCAGTTAACAAAACCCTGGGTCACTGCTGTCATGCCGTTACCATTTTCACTTCCTCTACAGAGCTATTATAAAGTTATATGGATCTTATTGGGGTTACATAACATTTCAGTTGAAATGGCAGAGAGGGGAAAGTAACAGTAAATGTCTCCTCCCTCTCAACACCTACTGCCAACACCTACTGCCAAGCTGCCCTGGAGCAAGGAGGTTAAAAGAATGTGACACCTGGAGGGTGAACACCCAAGAACACCCATTTACTTAGGCTGCCACTTAATGCATACCTGAACACGTAATCGGGCTGGGGGCGATATGGGGGGAAAATCACAATAGTTTTGGCCCTTTTGTCACAATAATGATAAATATAATATATAGAATTATGTGCTTTTGTTCTTTTTGGTTATTTCTTTACCATAAATCAATATGTCTTTAGCCTAAACATTCACAAACAACTGAAGTGTGTTGACCTTGCCTCCTCCCATTTCAGCCCTATTTTGTATGACATCACTGACCTCTGATGTAGCCCGCAATAATTGTCCAGAGATATAAATACAATTTATCTCGTGTCAGACGTTTGTTACTTTTAATCATGTCCAAAACTGAATTTGGCAACAAAACGTAACTGAGCTAATTGTAGTAAAAGGCGGAGCAACACTGGAAACAGCTGTTACAACATCATATCGCTGAAATGAAACAGAGAGTCAGTCAGAACGACATTGTTGCTGCAGTCCAGAAAAGTCTCTTTCTCTCCCAAGAAGATAGAAGTAGAGGTGAGTACAGCAGATCATATTTACTGTGTTTAAACGGAGAGCAGTAACACAAACTTGGAACTGTAGGCTCATCCAGACAGGATGTTCCTGTTTTACAGAACAAATCAGTCTCATTAAGGAACGCAACATCTTGCTCTTCATTAAGTGATGGTTCCATATTATACGGGACGGGTGACAGGCAGCCTTAGCACTGTCTAACAGTGGAAACAGTTACACCGTATATCCCAGGTAATGGGCTAACTGGGTGCAGGCTCTTACCTCTGACCACCGTCTGGAGAAGTTGGTCTGTATTTTCAGACAGACACAGCGCTGTGGGAGAAAATGAGCCAATCCACAGTCTCCTTGTTGTCTGTGAGCTGATCTGAGATCACCACGTAGGGATAAAAGGAACCTGAATGACAATCTTTAACGGTAAACCGTGTATTGTGACGGCCCCTTCCACACAGCTCCTGATCTCCTTCAGGGTCTTATGGTCCCTGCCTGGTAAAGAATATTGAAAGACAGCAGCTTTGTCAAATTCAGTGCTCCCTCCTCAGTGGGTTGGACTGGCCAAAATGGCTGCAACAGTGACTCTGTAGTTCATGGGCCCCACGTTTCTTCACCATGAACTCTGGGGATAAATATGTACTACAGACAAGACGTTCGAGATACAGTGACATTTTACCTGATGTGTTATAGAATAGCGTATTTGCTTTGCTCAGACGGAGTCGTGCTATATTTTATGATCCCTGTCTGGTAGAGAATATTGAAAGACTGCAGCTTTGTCAGTTTCAGCGCTCCCTCCTCAGCGGAGGTCCTCGGAGGAGGGAGTTCAAAGGAATGTGTAGCCTGGTGTGTGAACCAGGTTTTTTTTTTTTTTTTTGGGGAAGGGCCCCGGGGGGAAACTTGAAAAGACAGGGCGGACGGCCCCCCGAAAATTTTATCTCGTTTTCCCATCT
>OMOV01108298.1:0-13010 GCA_900312565.1 Beryx splendens | reverse complement strand
CACACACACACACACACTCATAAACACTTCTGAAATTACTGCTCAAGATGCTGAGAAATGGTGAGAGGAGGAAGGCAAAATAGAAAGTCAGAGAGAAAAAAGGGGATGTAGGGAGGGAGACAGAGGCAGAGAGAAAAATGCGAGTGAGAGATAGATAGATAGATAGATAGATAGATAGATAGATAGATAGATAGATAGATAGATAGATAGATAGATAGATAGATAGATAGATAGATAGATAGATAGATAGAGAGAGCACTGTCAGATATGTTGTACTGCACTATGGCTTGCATTTGACTTGGTCAAACTTGCAGATGTTTAAAAAAAATAATAATTTGAATGCTTAGCAACTGTCCATAACTCCTAAATGAAAATTTGGATCAGAATATGCATTAGTATGCAGTGAGTTGCTGAGTGACTGCATGTGTGTGGGTGGAGTGGGTACTGTATGTGAAAAGGTAATAGTGGTAGTGGTAGTAATATAGTTTTCTAGTCTTTTCTACTGCAACTGGTGGAGGTTGTGCAAAATGAATGTGGCATACTTGTTTTCTTGATGGACATAAGAATAAATATGACTTAATGGAATACCCTCCAATTGTGTGAAACCGAATTTTTCTTCTAGCACAACTCCAACCAAAAAATTCCTTGCATATCATGCCACATTGCTGCCACCTTTTGAGAAAGCTGGCCACAATTGTGTCTGGCAGATGTCAAGTCATCCTGGCAAGGCAACACAAATCTGGGACAGTTGGACTCAGGCAAGAAACAGACGGGCGTCTTCAAAATCTGTGCCACCACAAGAGGACACTGTTGATGTATCAGCCCAGAACCTCTTTATTAGTATTGATGTCCCATCTCTTTTATTATTTCAAACTACTTGAGTTTAACATATCACGTTTTAGATGAAAAGGTAAGTGGGAATATGTTTTCATCATCATCGGTAAATTGGGTTATTAAATAGTTGAGAGGCCTCTTATTTCATACTCCATCTGAGAGCGTGTGTGTGTGTGTGTGGAATATAGCAAGGGCTATATGGCTAGCTATTTCACTCTCTAATAACCTCTGTTGAAATGAGAGTTTTGGGGATTGAGATAACAGCCGATTATCACTCTGTGTTATTGTGATAAGCATGCAAAGAAAACTACTCAGAGACACTGGGCATAGCCAATTATGAATATGAAAGCCTATTCATTGAGTCAAGCCCTATTCTTTTCAGACAGTAAAAGCCTGACACAATAGATATCCTCTGCTGATTCCCAAATGACTTCCTGTCATGTTGATACAGATACAGGTTTAGTTGAAGCCTATGGGTGTGGTGTATTATCAATATGAATGCCTAATCACTGAGCAAATACCATTAAGCCAGAGCGCATTATTTATACATTCCCATAAATATGCAGTCATATTCATGCAGATCAGTGCTGCGTAGATGTCTTTGAGTGTGGTGAATTATCCGTGTGGACACCTATCACTGAAAAAAACAAAACATTGAGTACCAAAGAGCTTTATCTGTCAAGGAGATCTCATATATAGGAAGCCACATTTGTCTCCATATATTCCAGTCAAAGAGATACAGATCGCGGCTTTGTGGATGTCTATGGCTGAATGGAATTATAAATATGGACATCTAATCACTGAAAATAATGAGCAACGGTGCTTTCTCCCTACATTTCCATAAACTTCCATTCATATCAATACAGATCCAGGTTTGTTGGATGTCTATGGGTGTGGTGAATTACCAATATGGACACCTAATCAGTGAAAAACGATAGTTATATTGTAACTCTAGCTCTATGATCACAGGTGAAGTCCCCTAACAGGGCTGTTATGCTTTAGCCACTCATGTAGTCGCCTCGCATTGAATGCACTGACGCACTGAAATTTGCATGCACATACTCAGCCAATCAGGATGAGCCTACACACCCTCTAAGGGACTTTGCCCTATATAACGCGACCAGTCCCTCATTCAGCATCCACTAAGTCTTCAGCGACTCGTGGAGCGGCAGAGCGAACTGTTAGGGGGCTTCGCCTGTGATCATAGCGCTAGAGTTACAATACTTAACTATCGTTCTATTTCACACAGGCTTTGCCCCATAACAGGGGACTCATATGCTTTGGGGGCGACACCCGATGACTCCACTCCCTGCCAAGACACTAACACGAACAACATGCTGTGTCATAACCTGGATTGACTGTAACAATGCAATAGGTCAGCCAGATATGGTTCCACCCACACCCATGCCTATAGAATGGGGGGCATGAAAAACCAACGTTCCAATTAATCATGTTGACAAACAGTAAGGGGTAACGCTGACCAACCCAATGGCTGGTCTCCTGTGGGCTGCAGCACGAGAGACTCAGTTCTAGTAGGTCATTTCTTCACAGGTCACGTGTACCAGTACTGAGTACAGAACCGGAGAAAGACCCAGACACATCCAACAGATAAAACCTGATGAATGGACAGGGCGTCGCCCAGGACGCCGCTGTGCAGATCTCCTCCACACCTGTCCCACCGAACAGCGCCATCAACGCGGCCACACTCCATGTTGAGTGCGTGCAGATGACTGCAGGAGGGTCCCTACCCGCCAGCACATAAGTCCGTGATATTCCCTCACAGAGCCAGTGGGCAAGTTTCTGTTTTGACAGGAGCTTGCCAGCCACACTGTCTGCATAGCACACAAAAAGCTGCTGTGTGCGCCTCACCATAGCCATGCATTCCACATAACATGTCAACGCACGCACGAGACATAAACGGTGCAGTCTCTCCTCTCTCTCCTCACCATGAGGAGGAGGATAGAAAGCCTCCAGCTGAATCGTCCTAAACCGAAAAGAACTATTGATGTTCTCGGGTGCAAAAGACGGATTCTGTCTGGGTTTGGCGCCACTCACATCCCCACGTATCAGCAAACAGCTGGGATGGACCGACAGAGCCAACAGGTCACTCATCGCCTTAGCTGAGGTCAAAGCAAGCAGCAGAGCCGTCTTGAGCGACAACAGCTTAAGGGAAATCTGCCTAATCGGTTCAAAAGGCTCCTTAGACAAAGCCTCCAAAACCAAAAGCAGTTCCCACTGGGGGGTGATGGAATGCACCACTGGGCATTTTCTCCTAGCCCCCTGCAGAAAACACTTCATGAGGGGGTGGCCAAAAACCAACCTCTCTCCAAACCCCTCATGGCAGGAAGAGATTGGCAACATATACACTTTAATAGTGGAGTGTGCCAGCCCCCTTTCCAGCAAGCACTGGAGGAAAGAGAGAACAGATCCAATTGAACAGTTCCAAGGATTGATGTTCCGTCCCCTGCACCATTTCTGAAAGCCCAACCATTTAGCCTTGTAGCTATCAATGGTGGATTGAGCCCTTGTGCCCTGGATGGTCTGCACCACATCCGCAGTCGGTCCAGTGTACATCAGTCTGTCCCTCTCAGGAACCAAACCCTGAGAGGTTGTCCCAGGCAGGGCATCATGCCTATCCCTCCGTTCGCCTCACACAATGCCGTCCAAAACTGGGGAACTGTCCAGGGCAGAGCCACCAGCAACTGTCTCATCTCCACGTACCACCATGCTGTTGTGTGGTCCAGCCCCACCAGAATGAGCGACAGTCTCTCCACTCTCACTCTCACCAGCAGGGGAGGAATGAGACAGAGGGGAGGAAAAGCACACAGCAGCTTTCCTGGCCATGGTGCATGTCCGAACGTGTCCACCCCCAATGGGGGAGTGTCTCAGGGAAACAAGTAGAACCACATGGGACATTGGGCGTTCTGCCGGGTGGCGAACAGGTCCACTTCCACCCTCCCGAACCGTGACCAATTCTGGTCCACTATGTCGGGATGTAATCTCCTTTCATCCTCCAGGGGCCTGCCCCTCGACATGAGGTTGGCCCCCGTGTTCTCCAGGCCCGGAATATGCAGTGCCTTGAGAGAACGGAGGTGCTCTGTGGCCCAGCGCCACAGGTTCTCAGCAGCCTTCAACAACAGTGCGGAACAGGGTTGATGTAGCGGTGCCACCACCACCGTCAAACAGTTGTTGGTCCTCACTAGCACATCCTTCCCCTGTAACAGAGGCAGGAAATGCTGTAAGACCAGCATGACTGCAGTCACCTCCAGTAGGATGATGTGCTTGTTTGTCCCTGAAGGCCACACACCACTGACTGACTGCCCCAGGCAGGTTCCCCCCCAACCCGTCAGGGAGACGTCTGTGAACACCGCCATGTAGGAGGTCACTCTCCCCAGTGGTGTTCCCCCCGCCAGTATTTTGGTGGTCCCCCAATATGCCAGGTCCTCCCTGGCTGTTGGGGAGATTGTTACCATGTGACATTTGTGACATTGTGGTTCCAAACACAACCTGGCAAACCATCTCTGAAGGCATATCATATAGAGCAGCCCAAGTGGAACCAGAGGGTGAGCTGCTGCCATGAGCCCCTGGAGCCGCATGATGGTCAAAGCCGCCACTGTCCCGCCCCGTCTCGCCCACTGAATGGCCTGCAACATGGCCGTCTGCCTGGAATCAGCCCATAGTGTGGTGGAGTCCAGCTGCACTTCCAAATACACTGCCTGTTGGCTTGGTATGGGAGCACTCTTTTTTCAATTGATGGCAAAACCTAACCTGGTTAGGTGCTGCACCAAGGGTACTGTGTGGAAAATAGCCTATTCTTTCGAGCGGGCCATGAGAATCAGGTTGTCTAGATAAAAGAAAACAAGTATTCCCTGGCGACGCAGGGGTGCGAGCGCCATGTCCACACACTTCGAAAAAGTGCGGGGCCTCAGGGAGTAACCGGTAGTCTGTTGTACTCGTAAGCTACCCCCTGAAAAGCAAAACGCAGGAATTTCCTGTGTCTGGGCACCACTGGGACATGAAAGTAAGCATCTTTCAAGTCCACTGTGGTGAACCAATCACCCGGCTGCACCAATTCCAGCATCTTTTTCACAGTAAGCATGTGAAATGGTCTCTGGGTGATGCAATCGTTGAGTGGACGGAGCTCCAGAATAGGTCTCATATTTCCGGTTTTCTTGGGAACCAGGAAATAACCGGAATAGAGACCTCTCTCGCTGTCCTCCTGGGGCACCACAGAAACTACTCCCTTCTGGAGTAGTTGCTGTATCTCCCTGGAAAGGGCACTCATGCCTTCCTGAGAAGTCAAGATCGACTCTCTCACTCCTGTGAATGGGGGCGGTATGCCACGAAACTGGAGTGAATAGCCCAGTCGTATTGTCCTGCCCATCCATTCTGTCAACACACACTGGTTTCGCCACTCCTGATAAAATTCTGTCAGGGGATGGGCAGACAGCTGTGGAGCGGAGGAGAGAAAGTCTCTGTATGCAGCCTCGGCTCTCACTGCCGCCGAGCTGCCCGGTGGGGGCAGAAGGGCTGGAGAGGCTCGGCATGCAATGAATGGCCTGCTGGCATCTGAAGCCCCGCTTCCACACTAGCATAGCCATTGTCTGAAGCTGCTGTGTGAGAAGGATTGTCTTCATATACATCCGCTTGTCTCTGAGGAGAGGCAATGATGACATCAGTAGGACACTTTAATGAACGGGGTAGTGGAGTGTTTTGAAAACTTGTCTGCTCTCGCTCCATATGTGGCCGGCGTTTAGGAGAGATGAAGCCCGCCATCGGAGATGAGAGGCAGAGGTCCGAGCTCTCGTCCCGGACGGGCGACTGATTCTCCATGCGTCACGAAGGATCTACCATCTGGAACCAACAGAGCGAGCCAGTGGTGGAGCAGGCTGTGCCACGGACGCCAGTGGGGGGGCAGGAGGAGGATGTAGCAGAAGAGGAAGCCGCATTACGGCATTATGAACTTCCACTCATATCGATGAAGATACAAGTTAAGTGGATATCTTTGGGTGTGGTGAATTGTCAGTATGGACACGTAGTAATTGAAAACAAGAACATTGTGAATTAATTCTCAGGCAAGGGGTTCACATTTGTAGAACGCATTGGGCCTCATTCAGCTATCATGGAAAAGACTGCAGAATCTATGGAAATGGAAGTTGCAAATGTCTTACACAGCTGTTGATGGAGCACAGTGTGTAAACAATTGACTATGTAGGCTACATGTGACACCCAAAATTATGCACATTTGGCAACTCAACGTATAAAAAGAAGGCTTAATGCAGCATTAAGGTCCTCTAGTAGAATGAGATCTGCCATGGTTACCGGGCTTTACCAGGCATTGACCTATGTACAGTAAAGAGCACAGTGTCCAATCATCCAATTGTGCTCCATGCCTACACAAATTAATATGCCATTATTCTTTGTCACAGAGCATGACGATATTCTTTAATGCTCTGTAATTCCAATAGTTTTCCATGCACAGCGCAAATTCTTTGAAACAAGCATCTGTTTTCCAAGCAGAAACAAGATTGATCTTAGGACTACATCAGAGATGGAACTGATCAATATGACTTTTTGGTGAAATGAGCGTACGCCCACTTTAAGATCAGATATGGTCGTACAATAGCTGGATGAGGGCCATCATCTCCTTACAATCCCATTAACTTCCAGTTAAATATATACAGATCTGGGTTAAGTGTTTTGAATTATCAATATGAATGCCAATATGGACGATAAACTGTGCTTTCTCCCTGCATTCCCACAATCTTGCACTCATATTGATACAGGTCTTGAAATTCAGTATCAAGATTTTTTCTGTAGGCACCATCACCGAGGTAAGATAGTGGAATGTGTTTCACTGTTGCTCTCTAACCTCTGTGCTCCCACCTTCTGCTTCTCTTTTTGTAATTTTCTCTTTATCACAGAGCAGGTCCATGAATGCATGGTGCCCCCGCATGCCTCCTCAGTATGCAGGAGGTGTCTGTGTGTGTGTGTGTGAGTGTTAGTGTGTGCATGGCAGTCATGGAGGGTGAGACAGAAACAGAGAGTGGTTTGGATGTAGATATGTGTTGGTATGTTCTAGGGTTCAACCGATGTGGCTTTATCAAAGCCGATACAGATACTCATGTATTTGTACTGAAGTTGCCAATAACTGATATTTAGTGCTGATATTCTGTACATTTAGATTTGATCATTTCATTGCAAAAAAAAAGACAAAATAATACAAAAAATTACAAACATTCAGTGTTTCCTTCAGAACTGTATTCTTTTCAGGGTGGAAAAGCGTCTGAAACATATTTAGACCATCATAGGAAACTCTCCACTGAAACTCATGCTAATGACATTCTTAGGTTGGTTAGCAGCTTCTAACTGGGTGAGGCAGGTTGCATTGCAGGTTTTTCACCCCTGAAACGGTTGAGTAAAATAAAATCCTCACCTCCATCATATCACTGGTGGAAAACACCGACAGGCTGATTTTTATGAAAAGGCAAATTGCATCCTGATATATTGGTGTGTATGTGCATATGCATGTGCTTGTGTGGAAGTGCACTTGTGAGTGTGTGCATGTGCTTGGATGTGCATGTGAGTTTGAGTGTGTGCGTGCATGTCCTTGGATGTGCATGTTTATGTGCGTGAGTTTGAGTGTGTGTGTGTGTGCGTGTGTGTGTGGCTGTGTGTGTGCAGTGTGGAGGATACTGACTTGGCTGTCAACTTGGCCCGCGCCCAGGAAGCCACATCCAAACATTCACAGCTGCTGCGGCTGTCCTCTGTGGCAATCCTGACACACTTTCATATTGAAATACACGCACACAATTAATTCTGATTTCATTATGGGCTAACGTCATATCACACTGCCTATATGAGCTAGAGCAGGAATCAGTGAACGCTGGAGAGCATCGGTGCCTCGCTTCTCCCTCCCATTACGATGCCTTTGATGAGTTCATCACGTCAAGGCTGGCTAATGAGTTTGAAAGGCGAGTGTCTGCTTTGCTCAGGGCTTGCTGACAGCAATAAAAACCTGTGAGCCTTCTGTGGTGATGCCTTAGATGTAGAGCCGCCTTGTCAGGGGCTGACAGCTGTGCACAGCAGAAAAGCCACACCAAACACATTCTTTGTTATGTGCTAATCAATCTCAAAACAATCAATAATTTAGTTTCACTCATTTTGGCTGGTGTGATTGCTCTCTCTCACTCTTTCTCTATGTATGTATGTATGATCTCACAAAAATATATGAAATGACCACGACCTGTTAATTTGAAAACGTCCCAAAGGTTGGTTGTTACGGTTATGGTTAGGCAACTAAAACAACTTGGTTAGGGTTAGGGTTAGGGTTAGGTTAAGGTTAGGGTTGGGGTTTGGTCAGGGTTACATGAGAAAAACTTTTGTTAAAAATGTAAATACCGGTGAAATGTAGTTTGAAAACGCTGGGGATCGAACCCCAGTCGTCGGCAACGAAGGCAAACATTTACGCCCATCCGCCACTCCAACCACAACTCCTTTACTTGTGTTATTTCAATGTCACACTCCTTCCTGTCTATAGTCGTGTCTCCTTCACGTAACCGTATCGTGCTGGGACCACATAATTTTAACACATTACGTGCCACCACCACGTAATGTGGTGTTAAGAGGTCGTGGCCATTTCACTTATTTCTGTGAGATCAGGTTGTACATACAGTATGTGCAGTATGTATGTACAGTATGGATGGATGGATTTTTCTGTCTGTCTATTTATCTATCTATCTATGCTGCTATCTCTTTGTATCTTTTCATCTGTTTCTGGCTCTGTCTCCTGTTGTAGCTCTCTCCCTCTTGTTATTTTTCATGAGGTGCTACATACTGTATATCTGCCATATTCCACTGTATTTCTCTCTTTACTGTACCATGCACATTGACCTTGCCTGTATCGTACTCTAACACTGTGAGAAAGTCATGCAAAATGAGTAAATGTTTATAGACCTAACAGTAGTATTCCCCATTGTCCAGAGGTGGGACAGTCCACAGCACTAATCTGGAATTTGTTAAGGCTAAATTGTTAGGGGCATTGGTCCTGACAGAGAGGTGGCAAGGTCACTTGGGCACATCTCAATCTGAGGGACTTGATTGCAGTATACCAAGCAATCCCCATGGAAATAATCTGGGATTATCCCTTTGCAGTGCTCTTATCCCCCACATCTGCGAAATGGATTTCCCCAAGACATCAACAAGCACATGTGTGCAGGCTGCAGAGACTGGGTCAGCAGCGGCTGTCATCTGTCAAGCCATTATGTCCATATGTGAGAGTATGATCTCAGAGGATCGGCCGGTGCCAGTGCGGCTCCTGATGATTTCCCCCTGTCTTCATGACCGGAGGCAATGGGCAGCGGGCACCGTGCCAGTCAACATGGCATATCATTACACCCGTGTGTGAGATCTCAGAGGGTCTTCTGCCAAAGGGCACATCCTGCGGTCAGTGGGTATCTTAATTACAAAGCCTAAACACAAAGCCAACTTTTGCCAGCTTCCCTCAGACGCTTGTCCATGCCAGTTCTTATGGCAGGCATTGCCAATCAATACCTCTGTTGCTAGGCTGGGCTCAGAGGAGAGTGTGTAACACAGATGTACAGGAACTGCTCCAGCATGCCTGCGTGTGTGTGTGTGTGTGTGTGTGTGTGTATGTGTGTGCGTGCGTGCATGCGTGCGTGCGTGCGTGTGTCATGTTGTTTGTGTATGTGGAGACTTGATGTAAGGGGCCCAACGGGTGTATAATGCCCTTGTCAATTATACACACAACTAGGAACCAGTAGATTAACAATGGAGCAATAACTTGTGTGCAGTTGAGGTTGGGAAGGTAGTGATGAGCACACATAAAGAACATGCAAATTTGATAAAGCATAGTGCACTGGGGTGTCAAGTGTGAAGCTCCCACTGCCTGAGGGATCCTGCACCTCACACAGTCTATGAAGAAAATGTTATCACTCTGAGCGGTGTGAAAATCACATTCGATATATACTGGTTACACTCCTTGGAGACTTGAAGAGTACTAAATAAGCCCTGGAAATGTTTGCCATTTTCTACGGTCCACCTTCTAATAGAGGGAAAACAGAAAAAAATAATATTCACCAATCAAACTGACAAGGGAAACAAGCAGATATAGACCCAAGGTAGACTCACAAGTCTTTGTAAACTCTGGATATATGAAAGCAAATGCATTCAACTCAGAGTCCCCATGGGGAAATGCTCTTTTGACAGATAAATCCATTTGAACAGTCTTTTGCCAGAAATTTAAAATGTAGAAGGCGCAAAATGGAATGAATTTAAAGCACCTTGCCAAAGAGGTCAGCAGAACTATTTAATGGTCTTGATTTCAGTGTCAGGCAGACCGGGGCTGATGTGCATCAGCTTTATGATTGGTCTCAAGGCCATAGTCATTTAGAGGTTTCTTCGGTTTCATGTATTGTTCAGATTTGCTGTCTATCTATCCAATTCCAGATGAATGCTTTCCATAAACTAGAATTAAATGAGGGGGTAACAACTCCTTTTCCATCATTACATCTTAATGAGGATGACTGCCTCTGTCACCAATTCCCCTGAGCAGGCAGACAACAAAGGAAATCGCCCCTTTGAATATCAAAGAGAAAGTCTCAACCTCTCCGAGTGCATGATGAGTGCAAACAGACGGCAAGATTGTTTGTGTTGCCCCTTGAATGACAAGTCGGAGTCAAGTGACCAGTGGGAACAGATGGGACGGGTCTAGAGGGGGCGCCGATGAACTTCAGCTGTGTTCGCTGTGCCCGTTCCTCATGGTCGTGGTGGGGGGGTGTTGGCAGTCGCCCGGGGTTTGTTCCGTGTGCGTCAGAGGTTCCACGTGGCGGACAGGGGCGTCGGCGAGGATGTAACTTTGCCAGATCCCCTACCGACCGTCTGACCTCCACTGGCTCTGTCAGAGTGATTGGTGTTTTCTGCTGCATCTCACGATCCTATTTGACAGCAGCGTCTTACAATCACGCTTAGGATATCAGGCCTCTTTCCCTGACACAAATGAGCTCTGGAGCCTGGCCCAGGTAGTGACGGAGTTAGGCGAGCCACAGGCCGCCGATGAGCAGCCCGTTCTCCCAGTTCCCTCCTTCTATCCCTTCCATCTTTCCCTCTCTCTCTCCCTCCCTCCACTCCAAGTCTCCCAGGCATGCTGCACCTGTCCCTGCACCAAAAATACCCAGGAACACCAGCAACCCTGCAATCTGTCACCTCCAGGGCCTCGCTGACATTTTTAATCAGAAAGTGATAGGATCACAGTATAGACGATATTTACACCCCTTAGTAAACAGACTCTCCGTACTCCTGTACCTGGGAGTATGATTCATGGGAATCACGGTTGTGAGAGGGTTACACACTGGTTTTGGAGAGAGGCAACAAAAGCTGGAGCTGTGTTTCTGTGTGAAAGCCTTTTCTCTCTGTCCGGTCCGTGGGGTAGACACGGCTTTGTGATTATCAAGACAGAAATACATCAAAGGATACATGTGATAGAGTCCAATTATTGGAGTGTTGGGATTCAAAGCCAATATGTAGAACACACTCTGCGCTTTCCCACTCTTTCATGCTTTCTTAGTCTCACACCAAGGGGGATAATGATTTCTCGACAGCAAAAAAATAGAGGCTAATGCTGTGAAAGCAATGGAATAAACAGAGGGTATTAATGCTCACATTAAAGATATTACGTTTTAACCTTAATCAGGCTCCTGTGTTATTCATGTGAGTACCGTAGAGTGTATTAGCAAGGCAAATGAGAAATGGTTCTTTCACATCAACCATCCTGTATTTACCTGTGCCAAAAGTTTGTTGTATCCCAGTGGCTGTTTTTAAAAAATGCCTGCTGAAGGCAAATTTCTCTGGCCCTCACCATAAAGCAGATCTTATGTATCATGGGATGCTGAAGCCTCAGGAAAGACACAAAGAATCTCTGGAGCAGGATCTTCTAAATAAATCCAAAACAGTAAATGCATTTTTTCCCCCTTCAGTGATGCTAATGGCTAATTAATGCAAGAGTGTGAGCAGCAGAATGGCCTGAATAGCCGTTGACAGGAGCCTGCTGTGGAGAAGCCTCCCACACAGGCAGATGTTGCCCTTAGGCGACTGATCTACAATCAGATTTCTCTCTCCTCCCCCACTTTGCCATGACCAATAGGAGGCAATATTATACAATAATTTCTTGATGTGTGAAAACAACAATGTGCACCTTCATTAGTGTGGCTATGGGATGATGAGGCAGACAGGTGAGCAGGGCAAGTAATCAAATCAAAAGTTCAAAAATCCTCCAACCCCACTAGAGAGATAAACTGCGCTCGTCATTCGAACTTAGCTGCTGTATAATTAAGGGTTATGGGATGTCTCTCTTCTCGCTATTTTTCTATTGCTTTTTGTCAAAGGCAGCCTATATAGTCTGCTGTGGCTGTGTCCCATTTCCCAGATAAAAAATGCCTGGGTAGGGGAAAGGCTTCCACCCTTTCTATGGTTGAATAATGGTGTGGCGCCCTTGCTGTGCAACCCCTTGGGGATTATGTTTCAACAGTAACCTGCCAGAGTAAAGGTTGCGGCAGTAATTAAAACCAAATATTTAAGAGTTGGCCCACGATCCAGGGCTGAATTTTCAGATCAATGCGGGCCGAGTGCAAGAACCCTGTTGCCTGCCCAGGGCTCCATGTGCCCCACAGAGAAAGTCAAACAGATTGAGTCAGCTCAACTGCTGGCTAACTCACTCAGCTGTAAGGCTGCATACCCACTGGGACCTCTTGTTACAGTGCTGGCTGTGAGGAATCCAGCTGAGGTCCAGTGATTTTCGCTTTTGCATATTCAGTTCATTTTGTGTTTGCCTTTTGCCTGTCTTGTTCTCTGCACTGTGTGTCTGTGTCCGGTTCCCACACATCCAGCCCCTCCTGCTTCAGCTCCAATGATTGGTTACCTGTTTCCCGCTCTTATCTGTTCCACTTTGTCTCCGCCTCCTCTGCACCGTCTACCAGCCAATCTTCTGCCAGCCCATGTAAGCACACCTGTCTCCACTTATCGTTAGCTAGATGGTGTATTTATACCTTGTGTTGACAGTCAGTCTTTGCCAGTCAGTCCCAGTGTTTTCTCTTGTGTCGTTCCAGCCTGTTTCCTGTTTTCCTGTAGTCTGTAACTTATGACCTTTTTGCTTGCCTACT
>OMOV01108290.1:0-14074 GCA_900312565.1 Beryx splendens | reverse complement strand
ACCCGACCCTCAACACAACCCCCCGCCCCGGTGGTCCCCCGGAAGAGGGGGGGGGGGGTCTCGCTCCAAAAGCCAATACTACGAGGTGGACTGCAACCAGACGAGTAGGTGACAGACACGGTGTCATTTCAGAAGAGGGTCTGACTTCATTGAATCATTAGCCTACTACTGGGCGGATTTGCGTAGGCTACTGGACCACCGCGGCTTTGCTTCACCCGTGTCAAAAACTTGGGAGGCTACAGAGAACCACCTGGGATTGTTTCATCTCGGCACATCAACGGGCAATTTAAAACCTATAATTTATGGAAACGTGACGAATGAAGGAGATCATATGTGGGGTTTTATTTTTATTTTTAGATAGGCTAGTGCATCAAAGGAATCGCTCAGCATAAGAGTAGACAGGGATTAGATGTCAGGGATTATATGAGAGGAGACCTGGGGGAGCCGAGAAGAGGCAGAGCGGCAGCGCGGAATAAGCGCACGGAAAGCACGTATGTGCCGCGTTGTAAGCCTATAATTCCCCCCGTTTGCTTGATTTAGCGCTGATATGGTTTGAACCTTCAGCCCGGAATCGAGGCTTTACAGGCGAAGGGATTTCCGAGCCTCGCCTCAGCATCCTACCTACTGCTTTGGAGAGCAAATCAATACGGACTTTTTTTTGGTAAAGATGCAGAGAGAAGTGTCCCGTCGGTGGCTGGTCGTCCTGACTCTGATGTCGGTGTCAGTCAACGGATTTCCCACAAGTCTAAAGAGCGTTCTGGCTAAAGAGAAGAACACGTCATCGTCGGTTATCGAGGTAAAGTAGCCTATTTTGCATAAATGCAATTCTTATAATACGAGCAGAGTTTAGTTTAGTTTAGGCTGTGACTGATAGTGTCACTACCATTAGTGACAGGCTAGTTACCAATTAATTGCAAAACCTTAGACCTCAGAGTGTTAACATCCTAAATGTTTTCAATGACAGGTATTTGGAGTTGACAAGTCATGCTCTTGAAATTATAAGGTTCTGTCCGACTTTAAAAAAAAAAAAATCAAAGCTGAGTTACACATTCATGAGCTTTACATGTTAGGCTACTTAATGATGTTACATGTTTAAAAATATAGAAGGTAGCCTACATAACGGTTCAATCTTTGATGCTTAATAGCTGCGCTCCACCCAGCTAGATCCTTAATTCCAAACTCATGTAGTGTTGAGTGGTTGTTTGTCCACTCATAGAGCTGATGGGGCGGCTGGTCACAACTGTCATAAATGTTCAATTAACTCTGATGGGTGTGGACTTGATTTTGACACTTTCAGAGTTACATTAACACTGAGGATTTGGCTGTGCTGAAGCATTATGTTACATCTAAGTAGCCAATAATCCTACCTCTATCTTAATTAGGCTAATTGGTGTAGGCCTAATTTTGCAATCAGTTCCAGTACTAGTTAGACAGAACACTACATGTCTTTATACCATGGTCTGGGTAAATACTCCTTTCTGATTGGCCGACAGGTGTGCGTTAAAACAGTGTATTGCACACGTAGTTTGGCTCAAGTTTAATCACCGGTCTAAATTCATCCGCTACCCAACCTGTAACCATAGCAACTTTAAAGAGCTGTCAAAGCTTACTCATTATCAACTGCGGCAAGCACAGCTGAGTTATCAACTTGATAAACTAACGAAAAAAAATCAAAGCTTAATTTTAATACCGTGTAACGAGTTACAGCGATGGAGTCATAACCTTCGTTTACCTCACCCCGTTGTAGGCTGCTGTGACTAACCGGCTTGGTTGTAAAAGAGAGAAGAATTATCCCTTGTCATGACAACGGTAAGCTCTTGCTTACCTTTCGATTTTGCAAGCAAAACCTTCATAAGCAGGATAATCAACTCGTAGGAGTGCGTTAAACGGTTTTAAGACAATTCGCTGAGGCGAATCACGTCGTGCCTTAAAACTGTTTAACACGCACCTACTTGATTATCCCTTACTTCACTTATCACTTAAGAATATCAGATTAAAGATCCTCCCTAAGTGGGTGTTGGCGACCAGACAGGGATGAGAAACAACAAACTATCCCATGGAAGATGGAGTGTTTACCGCCAAAGCGATTTGATAATTATTATCTCTGTCTGCATTTATTTACTTCTCCAGCATTACTATCCAGCGTGATGTGGCCTGTGTTCTTCACAACACGCTTAGCATAATGTCTAAGTATTTGGGCAACATGGGTTTTATGGCAGGTGAAGGGGTCAAAGTTCTCCCAGCTCAGGCAAAGGAAGCGAAAGCCTGCAGCCTGTAGATTTGACTCTTGATGGACAATGATATATGACAGAAAGCAGGTAATTCTCTCGCGCTCCCCCTTGCTCTTTTGCCTCCTTGACACCAAAGTCAATAGACATGACGTTCTTTGTAGAGTTGTTTTTTATCCGCTTGCCCATTGCAAATCATTGGGAACAGAGCAGAGCTGAAAAAGAGTAAGGGCAAGCATGTAGTTGAAGTTAGCAAGATGTAAATCAAGTCAAGCTGAGTTTGGTTGCCCTTTCTCTATATCCTCCTTCTCATGATGCACCATAAAAGATGAGAAATTGGATACTCATATTGGAGTTTGACCAGGTGTAGTTTCTAAATCTTGCCATAACTTGCATCTTATCTGACACACATGCATACAGACATGCACAAAGCTCTCCTTTCTTTCCTGCGTTTCCACCATTATATTTATTGAGGATGGTAACTCATACCTTACTCCAGAAGTGCTCATATGGAGGTGCAACCTGCATACAGCCTTCAAGCGGTGGAGTAACCTCCACTTCAACCTGCTCAGACAGAGCCTCACAGTCGAGCCTTATGAATGAACGAACGGATCACTGGGCTTCAGGCTCTTGGCAAGAAAGCGGGGCTTACAAAGGCAGTCAGTGGAGAGGTGAAGGAACGTTCGTGAGTAGCCTATTTGAAATAAGAATCAAATGTGCATCTCCATTCTCGGTTGAACCGCGAGATATAGAGTTGCTAGTTCAACTTTTGTTCCTGGAGTTCTGTAGACCCTGTGTGTTCATGCCTAAACAACCCCATTTTCTAGCTTTTCAATGATACTGGGGACATTTTAGGGTGTAAACCATTTGCTGTGGGTGCCAGTGTCTGTAGAGGCTTTTCCAGTTACCTCAGCCTCAGGCTAGATGCCATTTCAAGGTAGACAGCTCATCAAGATGAGTGACAAGTGCTGGGGTGCTAACTTGATGATCTGAGGTGGAGGAGGGACAAGCAATACACTTCCTGTCTGAATGGAAAAAGTTCCATGGAGTAGCTTTTAAACAATAACTTCAATGGCGTATCATCTGCAAAAGTCTAAATTTCACATCCATTATGAGGCTACCCAGCTATTAGTCCTGATACCCTGAAGATATGAAACAATCCTGTATTCTGCAGCTAACTGAACCATGACCTCAATGTATCATTACACCCCAACTATCTATATCTCTGCATTGGTTGACATTTCTTCAGCCTCCAGTTTTCACCTCTGCTTTCCCAGCTCCACTCTCTCTCCTCCCCTCTCTCTGGGCTCTGTGTTTTTACTAAAGCAAAGCGGTTGGGTTCATGTTGCTCACAGGAAGCCTCGGAGCCCGACTCGGTCCGGGATTGCAATGTGAACTCGCCGTTTTACACACAAACAGCCACTTCACTTATCCAAACTCTGGCTCTGGAATGTGAACACAGAGATATTGAATGTGGTTCGGAGGGGGGCACATTCATTGAAAACTCACCGGGAAGGGATGCAAGAAGCGCTGGTAATCACTTAACCAAATAATATTCCTGGATGGACATTCATCCCTTCTCCTCGCTGGCTCGCTCCCAAGAGGCATGCTGAAGCCGATGCCACATTTTGCGGAGGGCGTCAAATTCTTGAGCCAGTTCAAGTTTAAGTTGTGTGCTTTATTATGGTATAGACTGTGTGGTGTGGAGAGCTCTCAAATGTCCTGCACCCTAATTGAGGTAAAGATGAAACTCTATACCATAATCTGTCTATCAGAATACATGCTCGATGCGATGATGGTGTATAAGCACTGGATTCTTTGAATTGGTGGGTTTTTAATAAAGAAACACTAGCTAGTGTGTCACTGGCACAACAGTCGTGTGCTAAGCTTAAAGATCCAGTGCAATGAGAATTACATTTCTCAATTTCATGGTATAATTTAACAAAGGTGTGAGAGATGTGACTAAATGCCCTTTGAATTTCTATGCCATCCAGTCTACTTCTGGTGTAAATAATGTCACTTACACCCAGGTTTTAATGAATGCTGTGATTGGTTGACAATATGCATAAACCTGCAATAAGCAACATCAGACCTTATAACCAACCCTGAAACTAATGTGTGCTATGTGGAGATTTCATGGAGACATAATGATATGAACCAATATCCACACAGCAGCCAGCTGTGTTGCTGTTTTCAGCTTTTTTCTAAAGCTTGTTGTTAAATTTCAAAGCTCCTCCCACACTGTTCAGTATTGTTAAGTTTTTTAAAACTAGCTTGGTTCTTCCTTCGCTGTTTGAAAGTGGCCCTCACCCCCTTGTTAAACTATAAACTTACTACCTACACTTGTCATTGCGAGACTATTAACTATTAAGCCTTTATGCACGGTGCTTTTCAATGTATTTCCTTGGTAGGCCTCTGTAGTGCAGTGGCTTTGCTGTGTGTTATTTACAAGTGTGTTGTGGTTTCCGCCGCCCTCTGGTGGTCAGAAAATGTTCAACCTAATCTGGTGTCCGATTGTCTGCCAGACAATTATGGATCAATCAGGTTTGTGCCAATAGCATCAAACAAAACTTCTTAAATATCAAACAAAAATAAGAATTTGAGAGAGAATAAAACTCACTGAAGCAAAAAAAAAAAGTCATCTCAAAAGTAAAGCTTATAACTTGCAAATTATTTGTGTACTTTTGTTTAGTTCCCTCTGCTTCTTTCTCACTGATCAGACTTTTGCAATCACTCTCGGCTTTCGTTTGCGCTGCCTGACTTTTTGTTTGCAGTTCTAACACAAACCACTCGTGGGAGGGTTTTTTCAGCGGTGCGTCCCCATTGGCTAATGAGTTTTTGAGACAGATGACAGCTCAGTGTCCCGGCTGTTGTGCAGTGCAGCAAGCTGAGTTTCAGGCGACACCTGCGACACCATAAACAGCAGCACTGGGCATTCCTCATTTACTGGATTAATTCCTACATAAATTGTAAGTATTGATCATGTTGTCTGTGCTGTACTGGAAGGTTTGTTGTTGTGTTGTGTTAAGTTAGAAATAAAGCTAAGCTTTGCTGTGTAAGTTAGCTTTCACCTAATTAACGTTAGCTAACTTGATATCTATAGAATTGCTAGCTAAGTAGCTAATGCTACATCCACACAATTAGCTGCTACTTAGCCTGATCAGCCACCGTCAGTAATCAATACAAACACATTATTAAACCATTAATCAAACCAATAACTAACTGCAGTCAATGTCAGACAACCTTATCATACTTTAGCAGTTAAAACTTTCAAAAATATACATATTAGCAGTTTTAATTAAACTGAAGTTCCCTGCGATCTCCGGGGAAAATATTTCGCCAAACTGAAATATGACTTATTAACAATTCCTTGTGTCTGTAAAAACACATAACTCTAGAAACACAAGATAAAAGGTGTCATATGTCTTCTTGTCAATTCAGCATCCATAAAGATAAACTGTATTTGCGTACAAACTTTACATTTTGGATTTTGTCACCTCAAATCGCTATCAACCTCTGCTGGTTAGCTGTGCTATTTTAGTGGGAGAAGACCGTGGGAATGAGAGGCGAACCAATTGAAATAAGTGCTGTTTGGGGTATCAGAGACATGCCGAATTAAACACAGACCCATAATAAATACTGTGACTGTTAACGTTATTAGTGTGGATGTAGCCTAACTGTTAGTGTACTGAGTGTGTGCTTGCGTGCACGTGAACAGGCACACGCACAAACGGACATGTGTGCTGACGTACCGGCCTGTTTTCATTTCTGGTTAGATATCTAAGTGCATGCGGTGATAGCTTTTGTTAAAAGCACGCTAATTTGCCATGGGAATCAGTGGAGGCCGAGTGAGGCGTTACCCAATGGAGCTGCCCCACTGGTATCGTAACTGTCATCTTCTTCTCTCTGTAGAACAATGTAACATTGTGGGACCTGAGCAGGACTCGAACACAGACCTACGATGCAGTCCCAGGTAGGCCAGTATATGGTCTATTATAACAGATTATGAACCTAATACATCACGTCACTAACGCTATAAGTTTGCGTCTATGATCCGAGTTAAGAACTGAACAAAAGAAAGTTAAATAAATGTATGTTTCTTCTGTGTGTGTGTGTGTGTGGGTGTGTGTGTCCTCTACCCAGACTGAGCTGAGCAGAATGCTGGGAGATCCTGTTCTTCTCCAGCAGAACCTAATGGAGCAGGTAAGAAGTGGGACCCGAGCCCTGTAGGGCAGTCGTTTGGCTTCAGTTCCAATGTAGTTTGTTGAAAGTTATTTTTGGTTTTGAGTATTTTTCTTGGTGGCTATGCTTGATACCTGGCTGTTCCCAGGACAACAGTTTCTGGAACAGACTATAGCAATCAGCATACTAATACACCTCTGATATGTTGTTACATAAATTGAATTGTGCCCAATACCTCTCTTCTCTATTTTGCTCCATTCTGTCCCTCAACATACTCTTCCTGTCCCCTTATCGCTCTCTGTTCTTCTCCTCTTCTCTCCTTCTCCTCCAGTACTCTCCGGATGACTGCCGTCTCATCAGCCTCTGTGTTCCAGTGGAGTTGGTCAGGACAGTCCTGCTGCACCTGTAGCAGCACCTCCCGTCCTCCTCGCCTGACCTTTTGTGCTCCCACTGACACTGAAAACACCTCCTGCTGCACCAAGGAGACGCAGCAGGCCTGGAGCTGACACCAAACAAACTCAAAATATTGCCAGTGATAATAGAATTTAACAGATTTTTTTCACTAGCAAAACTTTGATTTGAGTTGCATAATGCAAACCTATCTTCGTACACTGTTTACACAGGACTCCATTTGATCAGAGAATTTGATATTTATGTCATGGTCGCATGCTGTGAGGCGACTCACCTTTGATCCAGTGTAGTTGAATCTTAAATCAGTACGTGCAGCATCATAATAACGACTACAGGCTTTAGTCAATATTGTCAGAAAGTACTCACAAAGAAGACATTCAAAAATGTATCCGTATATGTTCTTGTAACACAGGCCTGTATAATTAAAAACACTGTTAATAACACAATATTGATATTTGTGACTTGAAAAACATGTAATTAGATGTTGGTAATGCTGCTGTAATAACCAAGGTAAGATGGAGAAAAGCAATTTGAAGGCAGTTGATTACAATGTGATGACAGATAAGACAAATTGTTATATGTAGTGTAAAGTAATGCACATTTATTTCAAAATAAAAACATTCCAATGGGCGAAACATTCTAAGCCATATTAAGCATTACTAGATAGTCTCAGATAAAAATACGACCAATCATCTATGGACTGAGACACTAGTTTGTAATAGCTCCAGTCCACAGACGGCAGCTGTAATTTGTCAGTACAAGGTAAGATTCAGCAAGGGGAAGACATGTACTGTAGGTGTTACTGTAACAAATTGAACATGCTTACTTCCAATATATGAACCAAGCTCCTGGTTTGATAAAAGGCTTTTCAGAAAGGATCGCAAACAACAAAAAGTGATCTTAAACAAAAAACATGCCACTGGAGCATATAAAACCTGCATCACTTGATGTGCTGAAAGTGAGATACAAATGATGGGGATGCTTGTCTCATACCTTACAACCTTCTTTGACTTAATTTGAGTACCCAAATAAATAAATAAAATTGTATAAACTATGAACACTACATCTGATTCTGAATACATAGCAATTTACTGGTGAAAAGGCCAGAACACATGATAAATAAGTTAATTTCTCTTTGCTCTTAAACACTGGGAGCATTTTCCAGAGAAGTGTCAGGTGGTTCCTGAAGAGCAGGAGTTTCTGTAACAGAAGAAAGTGCACTAAGTATCTGAGGCTCAGTGTCATACAGAGAACAGTTAGCATACGAACATCAACATCATCATCATGATAGCATGACAGGGTGAAAACTATTTCATTTGTGAAGCACTTGCTACAGTGCAGAGGTGAAAAAGATGTTACCAAGTCATTGCTGTCTGACCAATGTATGAACCATCTCACATTGAAAATGCTCAACATTAAATTCAGAATAAATCTCCTGACCAGAGGGGTATTCCACAAATGAGACTAAAAATGGGAATTACTATGAAAATATTGACTAGGTAGCTTAACAAATCAATCTTAAATTAATTGGTTCCACAAAGCCAACGTAATCAGGGTAATTCAAGGCTGTTTTGAACAATGAAGATAATTGGTGTACTATAGTATACATATATGTATACTTTTAATTTACACATTTATGTCCCGAGTGTATAACCTATGCATGTGCAAACATTTCATATGAGTATACAGGAGTATGCATGTATGTGTAAGTGTTTCAGATATGAATGTACAGAGTATATGTACATGTCATGTACTATGTGTGATGTATAAGCATAGTTTGAAATATATCCTACACAGCCCCTCACAGATTTCATAAAAAAGGTCTAGTTCACAACCCACAAACACACACACACACAGGTAGAGGACTCGCACGCACGCACGCAGTTCAGTTCTTAACTCGGATTATAGATGCAAACTTATAGTGTTAGTGACATTGTGATGTATTAGCTGTAGGGATGCCCCGATAACATTTTTTGCCACCCATTGCTGATCACCGATCGTCTATAAGCCATATCGGCCGATACTGATCGGCCATGCCGATAGTTTTTTTGTTTTGTTGTTGCAGCTGGTATAGCAGTATTATAGGTCTAACAGTTTCCATTTTATATACATTTCATCCATCAAATTGAGTCCTGGTTAAAAAGTATCCACATTTTCTTTTTTTCTACCTCAATATTTACTTGATCATTATGTAAACAAAACCATGTGCGTGCGTTCTATGTAGCGCAACATGATTTAGTGAGATAACCGGAGCACAAGACTCAGACTGTGTTGCTGAGTCAAGTTAAATAAATGGAAACACCCTCCGAAGATAAATATGTTTCAGTCTTGCTAGTTCAAGGTATAATCAATGCAACTAGCTAATGTTTAACTTCCAGAACCGTTGTTTACCTTGTTTGGTGTCGCACTCAGAACAAACATGTCTGTCTGCCATGCTAACCACACGATCCTTCCTGAAACACAGGAGGTTGAGGTCAAGCTGTTTTAATGCTAACGTTAGCTCATCACCTTAACTTTATGGCACGGTGTGTTAGCCGCTGCCTCGCTAACTAACAAGCCAGCTGTTTGGTAGCTAATCCTAGCAAGCTAACGGCATTGTAAGAGCTAACATTAACTAACTAGCCTCAGTGAACCAGCCTCCAGTCCGACCCTCACCGAACTCCGCTGTAACACTCACATCGTGACGAGCCGCCGGTCCTCATGCTCGGCTGTCTGCTGACAAACAGCTGCAAGGATTGCTAGTTGCTTCTCCCACAAAGTATTTTATCCTGGCATACATTACAGATGGCATGTGTTGCATCTGTCTCACACATTTTGTAATAGTTCCACACCGCCGACATGTTTTAGGTTAGTTTGCATGCGACAATGACACCAACTCTGCTGAGAAATGGCTCACGTGTTTTGTGTCATCGATCGGTTTTTGCAATCGGCGACCATAAAGCATTATCGGAATTCTCCGATCTCATATTCATACTGAATATCGGCCGATTCCGATTGCTGGCCGATCGATCGCGGCATCCCTAATTAGCTGGATCATAATTTGTTATAATAGACCGTATACTGGCCTACCTGGGACTGCATCGTAGGTCTGTGTTTGGGTCCTACTCAGGTCCCATGTTACATAGTTCTACAGAGAGAAGAAGATGACAGTTACGATACCAGTGGGGCAGCTCCATTAGGTAATGCCTCACTCAGCCTCCACTGGCCTCCTCCCATGGCAAATGAGCGTGCTTTTTAACAGAAGCTATCATTGCGGGCGCCCGGGTGGTGTAGCGGTCTATTCCCTCGCCTCCAACACCAGGGCCGCAGGTTCGCGCCCCGTGTTACCTCCGGCTTGGTTGGGCATTCCTACAGACACAGTTGTCTGTGGGTGGGAAGCCAGATAGGGGTTTGTGGCCTGGTCACTAGCGCCTCCTCTGGTCGGTTGGGGCGCCTGTTCAGCGGGGAGGGGAACTGGGGGGAATAACGTGTTCTTCCGCACGCGCTACGTTCTCCCGGTGAAACTCCTCGCTGTCAGGTGACAGCGAGTATATCGGCGAGTCAGAAAATCTAATTTTTGAAATGGTTCTCCTCTCATTCCCACGGACTTCTCCCACTAAAATAGCGCAGCTAACCAACGGAGGCTGGTAATGTTAGCGACTTGAGGCGACAAAATCCCTGGGAGATCTTGGCTCCAGGCAGGAAGCTACAGTGCTAAGAGAGGTCAGGGAGAGGGAGACGTCCATCCTACTGTCAGAAGTATGCCGCACACACTCACGCACACTCGCACACTCATTTGCACATAGCACTTAAATGTATTGGCACAAATGCTGATATCCAGTGTAATGTTCAGTTCTTGGGTTTCACATCGCATTGGCCATGGCAAAGTGGCCTGGCCAAGAATACAGCGAACTGGCAGAGTTATTACGTAATACACTGGCAAATGAATGAGCAAAACTACTTTTTCCCCCATTCATTGTGATCAAATGTGTCCATTTCATTGAATCAGGACTATTCCACTCATCTTTCCTCGCTTTCCCTTTAAACTGATTCCAAACTGATACTGTAGCGTTCTTTGGGTGACAGACATTTCACCCGGTGGCATCAGAAAGGTGATAATTGAGCTTCTCTTCTCTCCTCTCCTCTCCTCTCCTCTCCTCTCCTCTCCTCTCCTCTTACCTTCTGCCATGTATCTGCCTACATCGACTAAAGCCTGGAATAACATTCATTACAACACATGGCTGTTGAATCCAGGCCCAGTCATTTAGCTGTAATTGTTTTTTCCCCCTTTTCTTTTAGCACAGATATTCACATCAGTGTAATTCAGTTCATGACTCACAGAGAGGGGAAAATTTAAAAAAAAATGCTCAGTGGCTATTGCATTTCTGGAAGTTTGTTCATGCCGTAATTCAACTTAGTGTTGGAAATGTAATATATCTGGACAGAAAAATGGCATCTGCTTTTTGTGTGTGTGTGTGTGTGTGTGTGTAACATACACTCATAGATGTGAATCAAGGATACATGCAATCAGTGGAGAGAAGATATTTGATCAGGTCTACATCCATCATTTCTCCACCTATCTTTACTTTCACTCCTCCTTTCTCCTGACATTCCTTCAGTCTCTCGTTTCATTGGAGGCTAACCATTTTGTTAACCATCCCTCTCCCCCTTGCTCTTTTCTTTCCCCTTAGCCTATTTTAACTACTTAAACCTCTCCCTCACTCACAAATCTTTTACTTGTATCACCCCATCCCCAAATGTCCTTTCTCACCCATTACTTTTCAATTATTTTATTGGCCTGACTGTTAGACATTATTACCTAAGCAAAAAAAAGCAGAAAAAAGCATCCCTAATTGAGATGCTGCAGATTCACCCTATTTCTAAATTAACTTTAAAGTTCCCTTTAAATTTATTTTAGAAATCAGGTGAATCTGCAGCATCTCAATTAGTCAGGGATGGGACGCTCTTTTCTGTTGCAGCCCCACTTTGTGATTTAGGCTGATAAGATGGCTGGATTTTTCATTCAAATCTTGCTTAGTAAAGCTTTAAAGTCAGCAGCTTCAATATAACACTCCTGACAAGTTAGTTACTTATACTTAGCTTAGCCACTTATGCTGTCCTGAGCAAATTTGGAGCCAGACATAGATATTAGAATTCATTGTCATATCAAAGATATTCTCAAAGAAAATTTCAAAGATGTTTGAACAGATGTCGTATGGTAGAGACCATATTCTTTGTCTTTTTCTGCTCACAGGTGATATCTGAGCACGGTTATGGAGATGTCCAGCAGAGTCTAGAGGAGCTCCAGCAGCAGAACCTGCTCCAGACCATGCCGCCCGCCCCACCTTCCCCCAGGTCCAGACACCGCTGGTCCCAGCAGCGTCACCAGGGTGTTCTCCCCCAACCTGAGCCTGAGGAGGATCCTGAACCCTTCATCTTGGACCTGAGGAATTTCCCAGACCTGGCTAATGCAGACATGGGCTCGCAGAACCCCAACATCCAGGTAGGAATTTGCAGTATGATTTAGATTTAGCTCACAGTTCTCATAGCATCAAGGACTCATATCGTCACTAAAGTGCAGTTGTTTTAAAATGAGAGCGGTCAAAGTAGAGGGGAATTTCACCGAGTCCCATTCCATACATCCTCTCCTCTTCCCTGTCTATATCTCTCCCTCCATACCTCCCATCTCTCTATACAGCTGGTTTGAGTCAGAGCAGCGTCTTAAATTACCTCATGCAAGACCTTTAACAGTGGGGAGCTTCAAGTTGTCCATGAACCTCAGACATCTACACCGGTTTAGAGGAATAGCAGAAAAAGAGAAAAAAAGGAGAAAAGAAAAAAAGTATGACAGCCAAATGTAAAAGGTCAAAAGTAACTATATTAGTTTAACAAGATCCTTTTTCAATGTGACTGCAGGTTCAAATCCTTGCCAAGAGGCCTTTAAAACCAAAATACAAAGAAAAGTGTAGTTATAACTTGTGGAGTGGATTTGGATAGAAATGAAATTAGACTGTGGGAGAAATTACATGAGAAGGCCACTTATCCAGATATCAAAAAGTACTTGTCTTTCTCGGTCTTTTTTCCCTTTATATTAAGGAAAATGGGTCTACCATCCGAGTGGGACTTGACCCATCCTCCGTATGGCCCAGACAAAGTTATTAGCCTTTCCTTCTGGAGCCAGCGGTGAATATCCTGTGCAGGTTTTATTGGGCTAAAATTCCAAGTTACATGCAAAAGATCAAATAAGCTCATATGCAACTTTAGTGATCCCGGTTGGTTGTTGCAGAAGCTTAACAGGAATAAGATTCAGCAAAGAAAATAGAATACAAATAACATTAGAGTTAATGTGGGATGTATAAACACACACAACCAATAGCTTCAACATTAGAACATGTTAAGTAGAAATGTACGAATGAAAAGTATGAGAAAGAGTAGGCTATGGATTACAGCATAACATAACACGCACAACAGTCTTAGACTTTTCACAGAATGGTGCGAAAAACAAAAAACATCCAGTGAGCGGCAGTTCTGCGTGCAGAAATGACTTGTTGATGAGAGAGGTGACGAGAATGACCAGACTGGTTGGAGCTGACTGGAATATAACCTCTTTACAACTGTGGTGAGCAGAAAAGCATCTCAGAATGCAACACACCGAACCTTGAGGCGGATGGCACTTCGGTAGCCGGTTGCCACTGAGTTGAAAGCTGATACCTACCCAGTACAGGGCTCCAGACTAACTTTTTGCATTGGTTGCACTGGTGCACCTAACTTTTTTATTTAGGTGCACCAGCACAAAATTTAGGTGCACCCAAATTTTCCATCTTATCGCCACAGTTTCAAGGTCACCTTTTTATTGCTCTCCATATGCATTCATATATATTATGTAAATGATTTTAAACAAGAATAAGGTGTAGGTAAATGCTTGCCTTTATTTGAAACACAAATAAAAATAAAAATCTTTAAAAAAATAAATAAATAAAGTGTTTAAAGTGCTGAACATGGAACATTTGGAACTATAATATTTTAGCTATTGCCCCAATAAATTGGGCACATGCAACATCATTACTGTACGTCGGGTTCACGTCTAATCTATTTTTTTTCATGAGAACAATTTCGGATTTGAATTTCGTGAAAGGCAGCTCTTCTTTTGCTATGTTGTAGGCAACGTTTAATTTAATAGTCATCTCTGCTTCTTCAGAGGACCGATTAGCTGCTGCCTGCCGCTGAAATGCAGCTGGGAGAGGGACCACTTTTGTCACACAATTGTCACGGCA